>PVJX010001443.1:0-104817 GCA_004027295.1 Dolichotis patagonum | reverse complement strand
GGACAATGCATGAAGATTTTTTCCCAATTTGTGGGTTTTCTTTTCATTCTGATGGAAATCTCTTTTGACATGCAGAAACTCTTTAATAAGATGTGGCCCCAGTTATTGATTCTGGGAAGTATTTCCTGTGCGATTTGATTCTTGTTCATGAATTCTCTACATACCCCTATATCTTTGAGATTTTTACCTACTTGGTCTTCCAACAGATTTAGTGTTTCTATTTTAATATTTAGATCTTTGATCCATTTAGATTTTAGTTTAGTACATGGTGATAGGCATGGGTCTAGTTTCAGTCTTCTGCATAGGAATAGCCAATATTTCCAGTGCCATTTGTTAAAGAGACTGTCGTTCTTCCAGCGAGCAATTTTGGCCCCTTTATCAAAGATAAGGTGGATGAGTGAGTTTGTGGTTGTGGTTGTATCTTCCAATCTATTCCACTGATCTTCAGGTCTGTTTTTATTCTAGTACAATGTTGATTTTATTGCAGTAGCTTTGTAGTATAATTTCAAGTCAAGGATTGTGATGCCTCCTGCCTTGCTTTTGCTGCTTAGAATTGCCTTTGCTATTCTAGGTTTCTTCTGGTTCCAGATGAATTTTAGGAGTGATTTCTCTAGATCTATGAGGTATGTTAGTAGTATTTTGATTGGGATTGTGTAGAACCTGTAGAGTAATTTTGGGACAATGGCCATTTTCACAATGTTTGTTCTTCCTATCCATGAACAGGGGATATCTTTCCATTTTCTGAGGTCCTCTTCGATTTCCTTTTTCAGGGCATTATAATTTTCCCTTTATAGTTCTTTTACTTCTTTCATGAGATTAATTCCTAAGTATTTCATTTTTTGGATGCTAGTGTGAAGGTTGTGGCTTCTCTTATTTCTCTCTCAGGATTTTTGTTGTTAGTGTATAGGAATGCTATTGATTTTTGAGTATTGACTTTGTATCCAACTACATTGCTGAGTTTATTTATTATATCTAGGAGTCTTTCAATGGAATTTTGGGTGTCTTCTATGTAAAGTATCATGTCATCTGCAAATAATGATAATTTAACTTCCTCTTTTCCTATCTTTACTCCTTTTATTTCTCTCTCATGTCTAATTGCTCTAGCTAGTATTTCCAGTACTATGTTGAATAGGAGTGGTGATACGGGACATGCTTGTCTTGTACCTGATTTTAAGGTAAAGGCTTTCAGGTTTTGGCTATTTAATATGATGCTGGCTATAGGTTTGTCATAGATGGCCTTTGTCATATTGAGGTAAAGACCATCTATTCCAATTCTCTGTAAGGTTCTTATCATGAAGGAGTGTTGGACCTTATCAAAAGCTTTTTCTGCATCTATAGAGATGATCATGTGTTTCTTACTTTTGGCTCTATTGATATGGTGGATTACATTTATTTATTTATGTATGTTATACCATCCCTGCATTCTTGGGATGAATCCCACTTGGTCATGGTTTACAATCTTCTTGGTGATTTGCTGCAACCTGTTTGCCAATATTTTATTGAGAATTTTTGCATCTATGTTCATTAGGGAGATTGGCCTATAGTTCTCTTTTTTAGTTGGGTCTTTCTCTGGTTTTGGTACTGGATTAATATTTGCTTCCAGGAATAACTTAGGAAGAATTGCTTCCCTTTCAATTTCATTGAAGAGTTTGAGGAGTGTCAGAATTAAGTCTTCTTTGTATTTCTTGTAGAAATCTGCAGTGAATCTGTCCTGGCCTGGGCTCTTGTTTGTTGGCAAGGCTTTAATTACATTTTCAATTTCATTAATAGAAATTGCATTACTCAGCAGTTTTACATCTTCCTGATCCAGCTTTGGTAGTTCATATGTATCTAGGAATCTGTCGATTTCTTCTGTGTTATTGAACCTATAAGAGTAAAGGCTTTTGTTGATGATCTTCTTTATTTCTGCTGAGTCTGTAGTAATTTCAGATTTTTCATTCCATATTGCATGAATTTGAGTTTTTTCTTTCTTTTTTTAAATAAGGTTGGCTAAGGGCTTATCAATTTTATTTATTCTTTCAAAGAACCAACTCTTTGATTTATTGATTCTTTGTATTGTTTTCTTAGTCTCTATTGTACTAATTTCTGCTCTGATCTTTATAATTTCCTCCCTTCTTTTGCCTTTGGCCTTGGCTTGCTCTTCTTTTTCTAGATGTTCGAGTTGTAGTATCAGGGTTTTGATTTGTGTTCATTCTGTCTTCCTAATGTGGGAGCTCAGTACAATAAATTGTCCTCTGAGGATTGTTTTCATTGCATCCCACAAATTCCAGTAAGTTGTTTCTGTATTTTCATTTGCCTGTAGATATTGTTTAATTTCTTCTTTAATTTCCTCCATGACCCACTGATTGCTCAAGAGTGTATTACTCAGTTTCCATGTGTTTGTGGAGTTTTTGCAGTTGCTTTTATCATTAATTTCTCGTTTCACGGCACTATGATCTGATAACATGCATGGGATAATTTCAATTCTTTTGCATTTACTTAAATATTTTCTGTGGGCTAGTATATGGTCTATTTTAGAGAATGTCCCATGTACTGCTGAGAAGAATGTATATTCTGATGTTGTTGGATGGAACACTCTATATATGTCTATTAAGTCCATTTGTTCACTGGTGTGATTGAGTTCTGTTATTTCTTTGCTGATTTTCTGTCTAGTTGATCTGTCCCCTTGTGTAATGGTGTGTTAAAGTCTTGTGTTATAATTGTGTGATTGCTTATTTGATTTTTCATTTTTGTTAATATTTGTTTTGTGTAGCTGGTTGTTCTGGAATTTGGTGCATATACATTTAAGATTGTTATGTCTTCCTCTTGAAGTTTTCCCTTAACTAGTATGTAGTGACCTTCTTTATCTCTTCGGATCATTCTTGATTTGAAGTTCACCTTGTCTGCAAACAGAATAGCTACTCCTGCTTTGTTTTGGATTGTTATTGCATGAAGTATTGTTTTCCATCCTATGACTTTCAGTCTATGGGCTTCCTTTTGGGTTAGATGGATTTCTTGTAGAGGGAATATGGGTAGATATTGTTTCTTGATCCATTCTGCCAGTCTGTTTGTTTTGATTGGTGAGTTGAGGGTATTTACATTAATGGTTTTAGCTTTTATATATTGGTTTATTGTTGACATATTATCTTTCTGCTGTTGTATCTTTATCTTTCTATTCTGTTTAATTGTCTGCCTTGCTTGGTGGTTTTATCCTACATGTATCTCGAGTGACTTTCAGTATTCTTTGTAAGGTTGGTTTGGTGTTCATGAAGTTTTTCAGCTGTTGTTTGTAATCAAAGTATCTTATTTCTCCATCCATTTTGAAGTACAGTTTTTCAGGGTATGTCAGTCTGGGTTGGAAGTGGTTTTCCTTTAGGATCTGAAATACTTCACTCCATGCTCTTCTTGGCGTCATTGTTTGTGTTGAGAAATCTGCTGTGATTCTGATAGGTTTTCCTTTATAGGTGATCTGTCTTTTCTCTTTAAAGCTTTCAGTATTCTGTTCTTGTGGTGGATTTCTGGGATGGTGATTATCATGTTTCTGGGTGTAGTTTTGTTTTGGTTATGGCTATTTTGAGTTCTATATGCTTCACTAATCCAAATGTCAGTTTCCATTCTCATGTTTGGGAAGTTTTTTCAGCTATTACTTCTGTAAATATCCTCTTGATATCATTTGGGCTGTTCCCTTCTTTTTCATTTATCCCTATTAATTTTTTGTTATTTTTCTTTGAATCATCTTGCAGCTATTGAATTGTTATTTTCTGATTCTTTGATATTTTTAAAATGTCTTTCCTTTCCTGTTCACTAGCTGGGATCTTATCTTCAAAGTCTGAAATTCTATCTTCACTTTTGTTGAGGCAGTTTTGAAAGCTTTCAGGAGAATGTTTGATTTCCTGTATATCTTTTTGAATCTGCTTTATGTATTCTGTTTGTTTCTTATAGTGTTCATTCAGGGATTCTATCTGTTTGCTCTATTCCTCTAAATTTTTAGCTGTGTCTTCACTAGATGTGTTCACTATTTCTTTCACTACTTTTATCATTTCTTCTTTTACCTGGGCAATTATTTCTGATTTGAATTTCTCCATAGCTTCCTCTAGTTGCTTCTTTATTTCAGTTGATAACATTTCAGACATTTCAGGTGTATGGTTTCTATTTTCTTCTATATACATGGCTCCTAGGCTTTCTTGGGATGGGTTGGAGATTTGAGCCTGCCTTTTGGTCTTTCCTTTTTGCCATTTTTCTATATTTCCTTGCTTTTAGTGGTGTTTCAAAGCTTCCTCTGGGTGTGTGGTGAATCACCTCCTGCACCCCCATCTCCTGGAGTAGTTCTGCTCCCCCACACATTCTTAGCTCCCTAAATTGAGAGGTGGAAGCTGGGCATGGTTAACTGGAGCCAGCAGATCCTCTGGCGGTGCAATCCCCTGTCCTAGTGTTATAGATATGAACTCAACCTCTGCGAGTGCTGGTCTTAAGCTCTCCCCAGGCCAGCCCAAGTGGGCCAAGAGTCCCCCTGTGCAGTTTCCACCTCCTAAACTGAAAATAGGCTCCTGGGAGTGGTGGACTGAGGCCCTGGAACCTCCTGGGCCCAGTCCAGTGTCCCTGGTAGCTCACTAGAAACTCAGTCACCAGGAGTGCAGGTCTCCAACTCTCCCCAGGCACTGTGACTCACCTAGCGCAGTCCCAACACCCTACAGGCTCTTGGCTCCCTAAATTGAGAGGTGGTAGCTGGGTGTGGTGAACTCTGTATTCTAATTTTTTAAAATGAAAAGACAAACTAGAAGTTTAGAGTAACTTATTAGCATATCTTTTAACATGGATAAAGATAGCGATTTTTGTCTTGTATTTTTGAACCAGAAATACAATGATTGCTACATAAAATCTATAAAACTTGAGTAATTAATGCAAAGAACTATCATAAAATCTATATTAATGTGAGAAAATTAAGCCTTACACATTTTATTATTATTTTGTGTTGGTGTATCATTATAATACAGAGTAGTTATATTTGTTTTGGGGAAAAATATATAGCTTGATAGTTGTGGATTCTTCTATGTCCTTTTCTCCCCTGCCACTCTCTTCCTGATCTGCATCTCTGAAAACTTTGCTTTTCTGTTTCCTACCAAGTATATGTATTTTAAATATGGTACATTGTACTGCTACAGTAACTGGCAATTCTCTAAATATATTACCAGGAAAAAACCTGTCAATTCAACAAAACTTAGCTAATTTGACTTAAAACAGTAGGACAAACACTTCTTTGGCAGGGTCTTGTTTGTGTTAAAGAAATGAGAACCCAGTGGTGGATATTTATAATCTGGGGGATTTAACTGGGTACTTTCAAAGCCTTTAGCACCTGGACTGCTGGCTTTAGGACTGGACTTACAAGATAGATACTGATCAGAGCTGACAAAGTCTGTGACAAACACTTTAGATTGAAGGGAACAGAGCAAAAAAAAAAAAAGAGAGAGAAAAAAAGATATACAGCAAGAAAAACAATTTTAAGTATATACTGACAACTGAAGTTTTCCTGGTAGGTCATTGTTTAATCTATTGTAGTTTCTAGAGAAAACAGGTTATTTTGGGCCTTGTTCCTCTGTTGCTTAGATTGGTTAACACAAAACCTGTAGTATATGTTTTATTCCAGAATTGATCAGTGCGAGAATAGTTTAAGATTGTTCTAGGTTTCAGCTGAACCCAATATTTTTTTTTTCTAATAAGTTAGTGCTGTAAGGAAGTTGGGGGTTATCTGGATTATTTTTTTTAATAAGAGAATACATTATAGCCTAATTCTCTTATTTGTGTGAAAGTATGATACCTACATAATCAAATGATCTGATTAACTTTCATTTTTAGCTACCATACTGTTATTGCATGTTTTTATACATTGGGCTTTTAGCAATATTTTTTGTTTGTTTGTTTCTTGAATGTTTTAATTTGTAATATACCCATCAGCAAAGAAGTAACAATGAAGTCAACAGTATAGAGCAAGATCTAAAGAACTTGGAGATTTGAGAATAATTTTTGTTTTTTCCTTTTGTCTGGGTCTGTTCTAGCAAGTCATAGGAATTGCTTCTTGCATTTAAGGGAAAATAATGAATCTTTGCTTGGGAATCTCTGCTTTAGAGAACTACCCATAGGCTACCTCTTAGTTGAAACTGATATGCCAAGAGCACTCTTGCCCTTTCTTTATCTGAGTACAACAAATTAACATTAGATATGCAAAGCCATTAAAAGAACTACATCAACTCTAGATGTCTTCCAACTTTTGCCAAAAAAAAAAAAAAAAAAAAAAAAAAACCAAAACTGACTAGAGTTCCAGCCCTATGTATTAATCTAAGTGAACAACTGTCAGTATTAGGCTGTATTGCAAAAACCTTAAAAATAAGCATTTAGGAAAGTGATACTGCTCTTCCTCTGTTAAGAGTGCTGTTATATTTGGCTTGATCTTATTTTGTCACAGTTTTTAGGGAGTACAACATTTAGGTGTATTTTTGTTGTTGTTGTCTCTTTCCAGTGGTAACGCTGATGGTTTTTTGCGGTTATTGTTTTTTTGGTATTGCTGATTTCTAGGTTTTGCTTTAAGTCTTTTAACCACACATAGCTTTTTGATACTTTATGGTATAGCCCTGTTCTAATTTTAACTTATTCTAATGGCGGTACTAAGGAAATATTGCTATTTGTGTCCAAAATGTGACTGTAAACATGGTGCAACACAATGAAAATTATGTTAGGGTTCCAGCAATCTGAACTCTAGTCTTGTCTCTCAAAGCAACAAATTGTCTAAATTTGGGAAAGCACCTTGGAAATTAAGTATTTATTTGAAAAATAAAGGTATTGAGTTATTTAATTGATACAGTTTTTCAGTATCTATGAAGGTTGATTTATCTTTAGTCACAAAATATCCATAATAAAATCAATTACTTGTAGAAAGGAATTTTAATAAAAACATAATTTTTAAAAACCTTAAATAGAGGCTGGGGATTTAGCTCAGTGGGATAAGCACCTGGCTGGCAAGTATGAGGTCATGAGTTTGATCCCCAACACCAAAAAAAAAAAAAATCTTAAATAGTTTCAAATACAGAATGGTCTTATTTGTAAAATATAAAGAGAAAACAAGAGCCAAACTAAATCAAAATTTAGAAATCAAATTTAAAAATTAATCTATTAAAATATTTAATATTACCCAAGAAAAAAATCTCCGATGAAAAACAAATTTAATTTTGAATTAATTAAATATCGAGAAATAGTGTAATGCTGCTAGACACAAATAGGCTTTATTTTTTCCTTGTCATCTCCAGTATTCTATTTTTTAAATTTTTATTTTGCTAATAATATTGAACTTTACCTCAGGTTTATTTTCTGGAAACCAGTGAAGGTTAAGAAACCACCCTACCAAAATTTGTTATACAAAACCCTTTTTTGGTGTTGTAGGAAATATCTCCTCTCAAAGAACTATCCTGTGCCACAAGATGATCCCCTCTTTCTCATTTGTCAATTATTAAGACTTGCACTTGTCTTGCTCGTGCCCCTCGGATATGGCTGACCACAGAACTTGCCCCGTTTTGTGTGAACCTGCCAATGAATCCAGACAGACCTTGTGTATTAGTGAGCTTTCCTGGTGCTAAACACAGGAGTCAACACCCACAGTTTAAAGGGGGACAGGTTTAATTTAGCCCATCTTTGAGGGGGGTTCAGCCCCTGGGCAGATGGTTCCAAGGCAGAAGCATCATAGCAGAAGGGCATGTTGTGCATAGTTCATAGTGGCTGGGAATGCATAGCAGGATGACAGGGCTAGAAAAGGAGAGGAATTGTGAGGGACCTACCCTCAAAATCCCACCGCCATGACTTACCCAGACACACTCGGAAATGTACTCTACTCAGCCCCCAGGTGGATCCCAAAGCCAACCAAATTGATACATCACCTTTACCACCATACCTGACATTTCTCCTTCTTTGAATCATGAATGCTTAGCTAAGGTTCCCTCTGAGCCTCTAACTCACTAAACACAGGATATACATTTCTATTTTGGTTGAATGACTCAGTCCTACAACTGAAAAATAAAAACCCTGACTTTAATGATTTCATCTTCAACTTGTTGACTGTGTCTTTCTGAGATTCTGATTTTTGACCTGAATAAAACCAGCCTCCCCACTTATTTGGAATTAGTCTTTCACAGCTTCTTCCAGTCTTCCTCTATTTTCTTTCACTCTTTCTCTTTTTTCTTCTTGTTAACCTATATAAAAACTAGAGTGTCTCAGATTTTTTTGAAGGTGTGTGTTGAATCAGATAAGACACTTATCTATTCTTGCTAAATCAGTAAGAATGATGACTAGCAGATGGGCATATGTCTACTAAAATGTGAAAGGAAAAGATTAATTGCATAGTAAAAAGTACTGCCTCTGAGCTGAATAGTATTTTGAGGACCACAGAAGAATAAGTTATGACAGGAGACTTTAATTTGGTTCTCATAATGGATAATAAGCTCTATCAGAGTAAGCAATGTCTGAGAGACTCAACTTAAACAAAACTACATAAGTGAATGTGTACCATATGTCTGTAGTCGTATGAATGAAATTTAATTGTTTTCCATTACATGAAATACATAATTCCTTCTCTGTCTCTGTCTCTGTCTCTATCTGTACATGCAGACATGTACACACACATGTAATGCTACTCATGAAAAAGTCCTTTTTCAAGATGAGAGGAAATTCAATATGTTAACATTTTTAATATAGCTTCAGTTTTAATGAAGTCTCTAGCATGACAATTATTCTATTTTATATTTCTTTAAGGTAGAAACTAATGCATTAAAAAGAAATGCTGCTCTCAAATAGTTCTTAAAATTTTGGCATCTGTGGCTCTCCATGTGTTATGGCTGCACTACATTTTTACCTCGAGACGATTTAGAGGTGAGCAAGTCTCAAAATATTTTATGTTGATTAGGAGCAGGAAGACATAAACATTTCTACACTTGCATTATAAAAGAGCCCACTCTTCCTGGTGCAGGCACATTACTCTAAGTGATGAGGTTCGTGGCACTACCCAGCACGCTTTCTTGGATCAGCACCAGCTCTTCAATCCCGGCGCATTTCAGAGTGTACTTTTGATGAATAAATTACCAAACTAATGAGACACACTAAGAGGTTAAGGATTGATCAAGTACTTAATCTTTTTAATGAAGGGCACAGCGTGAAGCACATTCTTCCAAATAGATACAATAAACAATCTTCTAAAACCCAATTAGAATAAAAATACAAAGAAAGGTGTAAAGTCTTGGAATGTGTGGAGATAATAATTTTGCATTTTTCTGCAACAATGAAAAAGCACTTACATCTATCATCTTTTTAATATTTGAGTCAGGTGAGCCCCAGAAGTTCACCAGGAGAAAATAATGGTATTTTAATATGGAATTTTAATATGTCTTATGCCTTTTGGGTCCATAAAAATTGCTTCCAAATATGGCTTTGGAACTTTCACAAAACTTGCTGAGCCTTAAAGATATTTAGCAAATATTTTGAAAGTTTTCTCAGCCTATATATCTTTTGAGATATTATGAAGTACATTTAGCCTTTCTGATGTCAATTTCTTTGGTATAATTTTTGATCTTCTCAAGTATTTGAGCTCTTATAGCTTGATATTAAATAATAGATTGTGCACCATTAGTGAGATGTTTGGTAAAAACCTACCAGTGCCAAATCAATTTTGTGACAAATTTAAAATATGATAGTAATAACAGGGATCAGGTGGCACATTGAACCAAATTAATGCACTTGGATGAAGCAAAGATAGCAAAAAGAAGTGGTGTTTATCAAAGTTGAATCTATAAAAGATTCTACATCTTGGTTGGTAATGTAAATAGCTACATAACATTTGAAGTAAAGGGTAACACACTAATTATTAAGTATCATTTATTGATGCTTAATTATATGTAATATGTAGCATGCACTAGAGTAATAACCTCATTTATTTTGTAATTTTTCACATCTTCTGGATGAGTTCAGTATTTACAGTGTATTGCTAACCACATCTACTTCAGACACCATCACTGTATTCAACAAATCACAATCACAGATTATATTTAGCTTCCCAAGAATCTGTAGCAAATCTTTTTAACAAATGGCTAAGTCCTACCAAGGACAGATTTATTCCCTCCTGACAGATATGTGAGTTATATCATTCTGGGTTTAACAGCAAACAGGAAAACTATCGTTACTTTCTTCTCCTTTCTTTCCTTGCATTTTGATTATTTACCGCTTTTATTTCTATTGTTTGGCTACATGTTGGTTCTTTGGGTGTGGAAGCAGCTGTATTCTTTTCTTGTATCTCTCACCCTTAGGAAAGTGTTTTAAAGAAATAGGTTGTCATTAAATAAGCTGTCTACATGAATAAAATGCCAATGTTTCCATTTTTCTAAATCAGAAGATAAATGGAATTTTTGAATTTTGTATTAATCTATAAAATCAATCATTAAACATGGAGTTTGTACTTGATTATATTAACAGCTATCATCCTCCAAGATGGAGAAATCCATTTTATTACTTTTCTGTTCTGTGTATTATAAGAACCTGTGTTCTTCACATTAGAATAAGTGAGCCTTTTAGAAATATTGTTGAATTTTGTACAATAACTAAAATTATAGTGCTTTTTGAAATCCCATGAACTGATTCTTTGTCAATAGGTAAAATACCTAGCAGAAAGGGATAATTCTGCTTCTGTCTTTAAATCAATCCATAATTATACCATAAAATTCCTGAATTCCAATGGATTGATAGCTACTACTCAGTAGTTTACAGTGGCCGCTACACTTCAGCATAGAAATGAGCAGAGAATAGGCTAGTGGACTAGAAAAATTTCTTAAAAACAAAACCAAAATGGTAACCAACCAGCTAAGGTATCATACCTCATGAGAGAAAATGGTGTGGTATATTAAATTCAGTCTTCAGGCATTATGTTAGCAAATCTCATAAAGTCAACATAACAAAGTAGCCATATTCATGTGTGGTGTGTGTATGTGTGTATGCAGTTCGGAGTTGATTACAGAAAATAAATTGCTAAGGAATGCAATTTTTTGTTGTTGTTGTGTTTATTTCTTTGACTCATGAATGATTTGAAATTGGTCCTTGAGGCAGACAGACATTTCTAATCAATAGACTTGGATCTAAATGAGTCAGTCATTTCTGACCTCTAAGAGCATTCAATATTCAGTTTCTCAGCCATATTTTTCTTTTTTAAAAAAATTGATCTATCAGTCTGTTTAAACATGTTTAATATGTCCTTCCCCTCTGCATTGTAAGTCATCAGGTAAAACTATCCAGGATATACTGTAGAGATTTGTTTCTCGATCTGGTTTTGCTTCTATATTGCAGCCGTGTTTGAGCTGTCCAGCAACGCAGAAGGAAAAGCAGAGAAATCAGAGAAGTCAGCAAGCAGATGGCTTAATTGTCAAGTCCACTCTATCCATGACTGGGCTGTGTGCTACTTTGGCAGTCCTGGAAATTTTATTTCCAGGAACAGCAGCAGTGGTTGCTAAAGCCAACAAGTACACTTTTATGGTCAAACCATTTGGCCAGTCACACCAGATAACATGAGTGTAGATAAACCAGTAGATCATGTCACAGATAGTGGTACTGAATGTGTAATAGGGTACATTTTTACAAACAATGTTATAGATGCTTTTTTCCTTATTGTATCCTAAAGAAATAATGGGACACCAGGATAATCTCTAAGTGCTTTATAGTCATTTTCAAAATATAGAAACACCTTTCTTTCTTTTGTAGCTTAGATTTTCCTTCTTTCACAATATCTATTTGTTTCCCTCAGGGTGAGAAAACATACAGTATCCTATTTGGTCATAATATAATGATGCTGAAAATATTTGTGATATAGAGTAGCTCCATAAAACCTTGAAAGTAAACTGTAAGTTTTGACAAGAATTGGATTGATTAAGAAATAGTACACCAGTATGTCAAACAAAAAGGAAATATTATATCACTTGATAAATTGGAATATAAGTTCATTGTGGTGCATGTGATGAAAAGAAGATAGAAAAAAGAAGAGGGAAGGAAAGAAGCAATATACTGAAGATACAATTTTTAAAGTTTAGCTTTGCAAAATACTTAATTTATAGCTTTACAAAGTGTTTCATTTTACATTTTTTCCTAAAAAGTAGGTTTTACACATATGTAAGTACTACTAGCTGTGGATATTCAAACGATTAATACAAGAACTAGTCAGCATTCTTCAGGAAGTAGATAAGAAAATGTATGTTTAATATAAAATGATATATAAACTACTTTATGTATTTATTTGACCAACATCCACGTTTGGCTTTTAAAAATATCAAAAAACCTCATTTCTAGATGTTCATGTAATTACTAAGGCATGTGGGGCTTTATAAATTAAAGGCACAAAGAATGTATAATGAATACCATAATATTAAAAGTCTTTAGATATTTAGTTTTTTTCTAATTTCTGAGAAATATTCCCCAAGTTCCCATTATTAAAACATCATATTAAGAATCCATGTAGGCCCTGACTTCATTATTTGTGTTTGTAAAAAACATTTTAAAAAGCTTTTGCAGGTATAATTCCCTTTCATTCTCATGTGATAGCAAATCAATACGAAAACTTTTTATTGAAAAATACCAAGGGATTGACGCACAGGAACCTTGGTGTTAGGGTTGCCCTGAAACAGGATACAAAGTTAGTGGCCACCTTTACAAAATTATCCCCAAGGGCCCTAAGTTTGCCAGGTATAGTAACAGTTCTGACTTCCCCTCAGTGTCTGGATCACATTGAGCAGAGTCCTGCCTTAGATTAGCTCATTTAGCAGCAGCCCCTAAGGCAAGGATTTAGGTACAAGTGATTTGTTAAGTAAATTCGCCAGAAGGGAGGAGAAACCAGATGGGGATAAAGCAGCCAAACAATTGTTTAATTTTGCTTGAATCCGAGGCTCAGCAGTAACCCTCAGGGATCCCAAGGAAACTGAGCTCTCCTCTCCTCAGTCACTGCAGAGGCGCATGGCTGGGGGCCAACATCAATTTCCCTGCCACTTCAGGCTCTGCACCAGGGTGAGATGCCAGTTCCCTCGGAGGCAGGGATCAGGAGTTTGGGCAAAGTGCACAGAAAACAGAATACACTGTACAGAGATAGCTCAAGGAGAGCAGAATACACTGTACAGAGATAACTCCAGGGAGGGTGCCTCCAGGGTCTGCTAGACCACTGTGCATGAGTACTGAGCACCCAGGTTGCCCTAGGTTATTTCTGTGAAATCTCAGCAAGGGTCTGTCTTTTCTTGGCAACTGCGGACTACCTGTCCTTCTCAAGGACTTCTCTATGTTTCTCAGCGAGTGGGCTCTCCTACTGTACGGCGACTGCTATGCAGAGCTATAACCGTACTTATCAGTCAACTTGGCCCTAAGAGAAAGCCTGGGCTTTGTCTCTTTATTCACAGTAACACACTTAGTAAAAGGCTGTGCAGTGGATAGATTAATTACCGATAGCACAATAGAACTACGGGGCAGGAAAAGAGAACTGAAATGGCTCCTAAGTGCTCTGCCTTCTGCTGTTCTTTGCCTTTCTTCCTGTTCTCTGCCTGCGCATTCTGGGGCTCAAACCTGCCCCTTGACCCAAGTAAGATAAAAATTGTCTTCTTACCAGACACATTTAGCAAACCCTATTTAAGGCACTCTAAGATATTTTTAAGATGTTATTATAGTTCTCTTTTCAGAAGAAAAGAAAGAGCATCTTAACATCGTATTTATAAAACAGAATTCTTACATTCCCATCTCAATTATGCCCATTGTCCTATACTTTCTAAAAGGACAATGAATAGGTTATAGGTCCTTGTTTTACATCTGCACAAATTTGTCACATGAAAGCCAGATTTCAGCTTAGACCCTCGAGAACAGAAACTGTTGTTTTAAAAAATAGCACTATTTTCTCCCTGATCTAACCATACATCATATCTAGTACACATATCATTATAAATTATTGTATAAAAGAAATTAACCTTTATAAAGTTTAAATATTTTTTGACCTTATATAAATTCTACGTTGCAGATCTATAATCTCATTCAGGGTCTTTTGATTCTTTTCTTTTTCATGATATCTTACTCTTTGATGAAAAAAAATCATATTATACTCTCATATTTCCTTATTTTTATGTAACAATCTTGGGGGTTTTAGAAAATACTTGGCATATTGTGTGGCCCCTTGGAATAGTCTGAAAACCTTTCCTTTCATGTAATAAGTTCTGCCTTAACACAGAAGGTGAAGTTGGCTTTTCTAGGCTTCCTAAAACCTTGAACATAAGAGGATCATCCAGAGGCCAGAAGCTCACCTCTGCCCTTTGCTAAGAATGAGCAGTGGAGGGACTGAGCATAGCACTGGCCTTAAAGACAGCATAGTGATGAAGGTGATTGATTTTAATGAACATCATTAGCATAGATCCCAGCATTCGGCTTCAAGCATCAATTGTATAAGCCGTAGACTCACGTTCAACTAGTGTGCCTCTGTCTGCGCTTTCTCATCCGTGATATGCAACATGTAAACATCACGACTCAAAGGAGGAGAGGTCTAATTGAATCCTGCAAGGCTGGCAGGGTCCTGAGGGAGGGCCATAGGAGTTTAAGAAAACACAAGACAAATAAAAAAAGGAAAGCCGGGACCAGACTGGGTGGGACAAAGTCCTCTGAGAAACAGTGACACTGTGCCAGCCCTAGCTTCTTTGTTTAGACACAGTAAAAAGGGGGAAAGCATGCTAAGGGATCCAAAGTGCAAGGTTTCAGTGTTTTTCTGAGAACATGGAAAGTGAAACAATCTCACAGCTGCTGGGGCTGCAGTTAACAAGGAAGAACACCAAGGGTTGCACACCTGCCGAACAGCAACTGAGCTAGAGGTCAGCGTAGTCTGCCTCTAACACTCTAAGTTCCTGGGTTTGGTTTTGCTCTAGCCCCAAGGAGTTTTCTAACCTTCAGTTCTGCTGAAGCTCAGCCATGGTTTCAGTCCATTACTAGCTAAGATCTCACTGTAGAAACTCCTTAGTTTGAAGGGACAAGGGACCAGCAGTAGATCCTAAGGCTATGCCCTGCCATGACCAATCCAGAGGCACCTAGAATTGTGCCACAGGAACCCCAAGTGCAGATTTTAATATCAATCAGGATTAAACTCCACTCTAATGGTGACAGAGACAAAATTTACAGATAACCCTTTGGATATCCAGGAGACTGAATGAGACAATTTATGTACTGTTCTTCGGTATTCATGGAACTGACTTAAGTTCTCCATAAAAGTTAGAAATGATGAAGAAGGAAAAGATAGCAGAGAAGGAGTGTAAAGAGAAGGAGATGGAAGAGAGGATGATGGGAAGCAAGGGGAGGAGGAGAAGGAAAGGTAGAGGAAAATGAGTGAGAAAAGGAGGGTAGGCTAATGATGATTATAATATCATTTTCCTTCTGAAATCTTTTAGTGATTCCCACATTTTTCAAGATGGAGGTCACAGTCCATAGCTTTGCTACAGTGACCTACATAAATAGAATTTTGCCTCTTCTCGTGACAAACGCTTTTCTCCATGCCAAAAATAGAACTGTATATGAGTTTTATCCACCTGCTCCCAGTTTGTGAATATATACTATTTTCAAAAGTCTCAGTGTCGTCATGTGTGATGTTTTCTTAGAATTGCCCTCTTTTTTGGCAGGAAAAAGTGCTTGTTCTTCAAACAGAATCATTTCTGAGGAGATTTGGATGATAGAATTTAAATTGGTTCTGTGACCTCTTTCCTCTCTTAATTTGGTATGAATTTTCCAGTCTCAATACTTAATGCAGGATCAGTTTATTAGGACTTAAGAATTTGTAATTTCTGCTAACATTTTTGAAGGTATAGGATGTATCCTAGTCGAATAGTACACCTTTCCTATAATCTCAGAAGACATTACTGAATCACTATAAATTAGTCAGATACATTTGGTAGAACAAATAGACTGTGAATCAAAATAGTCTGCTTAGTGAAGCCAGCATCTACTCTTCCCAAAGTCTTAAGAGGGAAAACCATTATTTATTTTTAAGTATGTGCAAACCTTTCCATATTAAACATTGTAGCAAGACTCTTTTATGAACCTGTTCTCACACAGTCACTGTGCTCTTCTTCTCTTATTCTGAGTTTTTCCATATTCACTATGTCCACTGCATCCCCACTGAAGTTATTCTTCAGTCTCTTCTACAGTCATCACACCGTCAGACACCAAGGTCACCTCACCAAGTTCAACAGTAATGTCCAGGGTAGTAAATTCAGTGAACCTTTTCCATGTCCTTCTTTGGTAGATATCCTAAGCATCGCAAAATCGTTGGAACACATTCTCCCTTTTGCTTCTACACCCCCACATTCTCCCTTTACTCTTCTCACTTGTTTGTAGCTTGCTTCCTAGACTTCATCCAGCTCAGACTCTTCCTTTGCCTGTAAATCTTAAAATTCACCATGGCATAACTTAATAACTCTATCTCTTCTTATATGATATCCAAAGTGATGTTTTTCTTGCTTGACTTTAATTATGTTTCAGATATTGCTGATCTCCAGAGTTTGACACAGTGCTTGTCTTATAGTGCACAATTTCTGTTTGATCAGTGGATAACTGAGTAAGTGGCAAAGGATCAGATAGTCAGAGAATCTGTGTGTGTGTGTGTGTGTGTGTGTGTGTGTGTGTGTTTCACTGGGCGTTAGGATGAGCAGGAAAAATTGCAGTGATGGTTTTCATGACAATAGAAAACCAGTATAACAGTATTATATTATTAGAAGTTTGGTATAAGGTTGGACTTTTCTCTCTGGTAAAAAATTATATATATATTGTTTACAAAGCACATGTAGTTCTTTAATCTGTTGGTAGATAAGCAGGATAGTTGTAGAAAAAATCTATGCCTACATGTCATGCCATATATATTTTAATAAGGTTATACAAGTTGAGATTGGGAGAATTTTTAAAATATTAATAAAAATAAGTAATATATAATGTAAAACTAAGAGAGAAATTTGGTTTCCTCTTGAAAAGAATCATATTGTTACTGGTACTTAGTCTGAGAACTCATTTGACTATTATTGAGTTCATCATTTGAGTCTTTTTCTGCTAAAGTTTTTCACTACTAAAGCCTCTTCTAATTTCTTGAAAAGGGGAGAGATGATGCACTTAGAATGTGGTAAGTTAAAGATATCATCTAGAGATACTAAGGGGTCAATGTAAGTCATGCCTAGGAAAACAATCTTTGGACCACCAAATGAACTTCATATGATAGGAAAGGAATCTAGAACAATGACAGCTGAGAAAGTATTGCAGTCTAATTACTGTAATGAATTAACAAAGAAACATCACGTACTACGTATAAGCAAATACCCATTAATAGTTTGACATTGGAAGTTAATCGTTTTCACACTTGTAAATGCTTCCTTCACTACATAGATACATCCAGTGTCAGAGAACTAGAAAACATGAATTTTGAGGTATGAAATTATTTGCTATATATGAAGTCAAAACAAAGGAAATACAATTTTTAGAGATCTTCTTTTGCTACCTAGTATGAATTACCCAATGGCATAGTAGATTAATACATTTCTAGGAGATAGACATGCTATGTCTACCGAATGTTGTAGAGAAAAACAAAATTATTTTTATTGTTATTCATATATATGGTTATATACTGAGGATTGCAAAGTGAATTAGTTTGTTATATTTAAAGTTAAGACTCATTCTTAGACCTACATAGTCCCTGTTGTTGTTAAGACAGTTATGCCAGCTCCACAGAAATGACACCAATTGCTCTTCTCTACAAAGACAACTTATTTGAAACTCTGCTCTTGAATATACTCATTAAGTTGAATCATTCATATAATATACTAGTTTTATAGTTTTAACAAACATCAAAATTGTCCGGAATGTGTAGTAAAATTTTGGATTCCTCAGGAGGCTCCCATGGGTTCTAATTCTAAAAGTCTGGCTGAAACCCAGGAATTTGCACTTTTAGAAAAGACCTCAATCATTTACATGAATGGACCAGCTTCGTGAAAAGTTCCCATGTAGTGATTTTATTGTATCAGTGAAAATACATCAATCTCTTACGACACTGGTGTCTGTTCTTATCCAGATAACAAACTGGGTTTTCCTAGAACTAGTGGGCTACCTTGGACATCAACTGGTACAATCAGTGGTATATTTAATCAGCACATGTTTGGATGCAGGAAGCTTTTATTCTGATCAGTGCCCACTCTGATGTATTAGCATTAAATACTGTGATTGCTACATAAGTTCTTGATCTCTCTGTTCTCCTAAGGAGTATTTTCTTTTATTTGCATCTGAAATAATTCATGTTTTTTTTCTTTCTCTTGGGAAATATTTCTACTTAGATTTCTCAAGAAGCAATAACCAAGACTGAGTCCTTCTGTGTGTCCTTTATAAACAAGTTTGATCTCTTCATACATTTGTGGTCAAAGTTTGACAATTTAAATGATCCAGTTCATTCTAAAAGTGTCATAACTCTTTCTAGGCACGTCATGTAGGCCTTGAAAGAAACGTTTCCCAGCAATTAAAGTGGGTTGAATACAATAAAAAAATTTAATAAATTTAGGATTTTAAAGAAATTTTCTGAATATAAGTAAAAAAAAAAAAACAGGATGCAAGATTAGAAGAGGCAGTTGAATTTTGTATTCTTTTGTGCATCACAGAATTTAATTACGATGTTCAAACTTTACCATGGTAAGGTTGTTTCAGGTGTGTGATAGTGTGACTACATGGACCATTCAGAGTTCATGCAATTTAGTGAGTATATTTATTGGCTGTTTCCTCTGCTTGCATGTGGTAGTGATAAATGCTATTTCCACAAAAGCAATGCTTCTAGTTGGCAGTGGGACCATGTTTTTAATGATTAAAGTGCAGCCTTTTACTTCTCGTGTATTAACTACTGGTCTATGTAATAGAGACTTTGAAAGAAGTACATTTAGTTAATAGGTGTTTAATCATTTTCAAAACCATGATTTTCAGAGCTATGCTTGGAATACTCTGACTTGGGCCATAAATTATGTATAGTTAACCTGGTTTCAACAATTCACAGTGTTTTATTTGATAATATCTGTTTCTTAACACATCCTACTTTTCTTTCTTAGCCCTTTAAACTTTAGCCTTGCACTTACATTATTACTGTAACTTGCTCCATCTGTTAAATGCAAGTAATTAATTTTATGATGCACTTGGAAATAGTTGCATATCCAAACACTAATGAAGCTTATGTTTTCTTCTGTAATATGCTGTTAAAAATTCTATCTAATTAGCAAGGGGATGCAATGTTACAATGTAGCATGCATATTTGTTCATTTGTTTTACTGGGAGCATAGAACATTCAGAAGAGAGAAAACTTTTGAAAAGGTTGGAGGTTAAGGAAGCAACCGGCAACATTTTTGTGCATTTTAAGTACCAATAATTAATAGTGCAAAAGAAACAAACAGTAATAAAATAAAACAACTTTCCTTAGAGAAATTATTTCCAAAACACCTTCTCTTACCTACCTGGGGCACTGCTGCTTGTTTATATTCACTGCTTTGAATCTGACAACAATATTTTGAGCACTTCTATCCCTTGTATGCATCATCATCATCATTTTGAATCCTGTATATTGAAACTGTTTTAGGGCATAAATAGGTGGGTCTTAGAAATCCCCTGCAGGCAGTGTTGTTCTAACATGGTCCACAGTGAAACTGGGCTCACTGACATCGTCACTTCTATGCCAGAGTAAAAAGATGTCTTAATCAATATTTTAAAAGTCTTTCCAATTGGGTTGCTTTCTGAATTTTTCTGCCTTTATAAGGTCAAAGTTGGTGCTTCTCTTTCTCTTGTTCATTGATCTTCCTACACTCTGATTTCTCTTAAACTTCAAAGCTGTCAGTAAAGAACTAACGTAGAAATACTGTATTGCTCTTACCTGCCTATCAATTTTTTTAATGTGAAGGACTTAGATGTTAGTTACAGTCAAAATAAAAAAGTGGGTCCAACTTTTCCTTATCTTAACATTTCCTTGAACACATTAGAGAGTATTTCACAGAAGTCATGAGATAAATTATCTACATAAGTGCCATACTATCACCTTGAAAGTTTATGCTCCCATTTCTCCTATACTGCATTTGCCTTGCACATCTTTGATCCAAAAGTTTAGAATTATTTTCAGAACCACAATCCAATTTCTCTTTCCATTTTTGATTTATAGATATTATTTTCCTTCTCATCATCTGATTCCTCACCTCATCTCTTTGCGCTACTTTTCTGTTTACTTCCTAAGTCTTCTGGGAGTGCAACTCACACAAGTATGGATGCTTCCCTTATTCTGGGTCTCTGTGAACTTTTTAGTTCTCATGTTCTTGCCCACTGTCCTCCAGTAATTCATGAATTACACTTTAAATTTTCTTACCACGATACTGGTTCCAATAGAGAAGATTTTTGATCCTTTGTTTTTGTGCCAATTAGTTGTAGTTTTTTTTTTCTTTTATTTGCCACTTTTGGAAAATGCTGTTGCCTCAGTTCTCAGGTGAATATATGCAGAGTTGTTGATTTTTAGCTTGATTAGTCTTCATCTGGCTGTGAAAGCAAAAGTGAAGACTCCTGAGCTCTTTGCATGTCAGACTAAATAAGGGTCTCTGGAGTATCTTTTTTAACACAAAGGAAAATTAAGAGCTTTGCAGAGAATCTTGCATTTATTTTTAGTTATCAATATTACCATATTTAATACATCATCTTATGTTGTCAGGTTTCAAAACTCTAAAATTGTGTTATGATGTATTATAACGGTTTTTATTTAGTTTCTGATACTCTTGACCCTAACTCCACCAAAGGAGAAACCCAATAACTGCTAGCGTAAGATCTCCCCATTTGCTTCCTCCCTGTTGTGAAACTTCCAGAATCAATCCATGCAGTCCCCTTCTCCCAGCACTCTGCTCAGAGAATCTCTAACAATGCTAGATCTGATTGTACACAAGGCAAGCTCACTGCAAGTCCATAAAGATTTCTTTGAACCATGTATTAATCAGCTTTTCATAAATGTACCAAAGACCTGAGAAAATAAACTGAAAAAGAGAAAAGAGTTTTGTATACTCAAAAATATTGAGGTTGCAATCCAGGATTAGTTGTTTCCATTGCCTTTTGGCCTATGGTAATGCAGTACATGATGGTGAGAAGTACACGTGGAATGAATGGGTTCTTCTAATAATGTGGAAGTAATGAGAGAACAGAAGAGGAAATGAACCAGGTCCCTCAATTCCCTTTAAGTGCATGCCACAAATAATCT
This sequence comes from Dolichotis patagonum, assembly GCA_004027295.1. NCBI lineage: Eukaryota > Metazoa > Chordata > Mammalia > Rodentia > Caviidae > Dolichotis > Dolichotis patagonum. Next base: position 83,525 of record PVJX010001443.1, on the reverse strand, counting down.
GTGATCTCCTACTAAGCTCTGTCTTTTAAGTTTCGACCATCTCCCAAATGCATCAAGCTAGGAATGAAGTGGATTTTTTTTTTAACACAATAACCTTTAGGGGACATGTAAGATTCAAGCTAGTTCTGGTTCTTATCAACTATAATAGCACAACTGTCTTAGTTACTTTTCCAATTGGCAAGACAAAATACCCAACACCTAAAGTAAAAGGAGGGAGATCTTATTTCAGCTCATGTTTTGTAGAGGTTTCAGTACTGGATGGCTGGCTCCAAGGCAAGTTGCCATGACAGAGGGGCATCACAGAGGAGAAACAGTCCATGGTGTGGCAAGCAGAAGGCAGTGAGCAGCAAATAGTGAAAGAATCTGCTTTTTTCCTTTAATCACAAACAGTCTAGAAACACTTTGGGAGGTGCCACCCTCACCCAGGTAGGGGCTTTTGTCTCTAGTAAATCCATTCAGTCACACCTAGAACTATGTGAATTCCAATCAGTGGAGTAATTTATTACCACACTGTTAATCCCATTACCCCAGTATTGCATCCTTAATCCACAATCTCACATTCTAGTTCCAGTCACCTCCAAAAAGCCTCACCTATGCCCACATGAGGATTTTGGGGGACATCTGGATAAAAATCACAACAACAGCCATCCAGAACTTCCTCTTATTTCTGTGTCTCTATGTGTCTCTGTCTCTCAGTGTCTCTATGAATTTAATAGAAAATAAAGAAACTTTCTGTGACCTGCTATTTTTTAAGGGAGTTTTTCAAATAAGTGAAAATTTAAAAAAAAAAAGCAAAAACGAAAATGGTCATAGTTTAATTGGTACCAATATTTTTTTTCCTAGTGATACTTACAATGATGTTAGAAAAGACAGCAATCTATATTTGATCAAACAGTTCACTGGCATGCAGGAGCCAAACTGTGCTGACTTGAAAAATAGATCACACGCATTTCTTCCCAACTTCCTGCTCATTGATGCCAATTAGAGACTTAAAGTTAGTCATGGTAGGAGTATTAATTCTACGTAAATAACTAATTATTAGAAATCGTTGTACCCATTTGGAGAACTGTCTTTTAAATATTTACTAGAATACCATTGATTTTATCTCTGAATTAACAAATTTCACTGTGGAAAAGTATAGCCTTAATAATCATGCTTATGTAACATGCAAACATATAAACATAAAGCATATTTTAGAAATGTATAGCAGCACCATTTATTCATATGAATCAGTCATGTTCTAAGAATGTGTTAATTTTTAGAAGGTATTAACAATTTTTCCCCCAGTATTTTTGAAAATTTTATTCAAAGAGAAAAAAAAGCAAAACAGAAAAAAGGGTAGAAATAATACAGAATTTAGAAAAAAACAGTAAGAAATCAGTAGTTGATAAATTACATATTGAATTCTTAGAAATAGTTGTTCATGTTACAAAATTAAGGCATAAAAAGTGGACATTCAAACAGTGAGGCTGCAAAATGTTCTGTTCAACCATCCAAAAAAACTTAGTAATACGGTTATCAATCCTACACACTTAAACATACATGCAGTTATATCCTCTAGAGCACTTTCTTTCCTTCCTTTTGCTTTTTAAGTCCATTATCTGTTTAGTTATATCATGCTTCTGCTTGCTCAGTATCTTACTGATGTTTTGTTGTTATTTCCTTTTTAATCATCTTATATAATTCTGTTGTTTTGTTTTTGAGTTTCTCCTCATCCATGTCACATGGATCCCCTTTTGTGGAGTTGAGAATTTTTGGAGGTATTTTTTACCTTATTTTCTCATGTTCTATTGTTTTTTTTATTTAATTTTTTATTAACTTGGAGGTAGTAATATACAACAAAACAGGATGGAATAAAGCCAATTGAGACAGTGTAGTGAAATTGGTACAGAACATCACAGCAGGTCACCGGGGCAACAGTAATAGGCACCATTGTATATCTCGTTATCTTCACAATAGTTGTTCTTTCAATCAGGTATAGCAAAATCAAAGGAAATACAGAACATTATAGAACTTATGAAAACAGAATATTGAAAAAAGCAACACCATTAATCAGGACAAAGAAAACGGCGATAAAAATATCTGCCTTCAAAGAGATAGTCTAAGGAAATTCCTGGCACTCGCTGAATTACATACCTTCAAGCTCCCAAGAGATGCCAAGATCCCTGGATCCCACTTGCTAACTGGGGGGGTTGGGGGATGGTATGTCTGATTCTAAGCCCGCACCCTGGTAGGCATCAGGCTGGTTGCTGGTTTGCTCAGCACCCTAAGTTCCAACATGGCGCGGATCTCAGGAAACGCTGTTGCTTCTTGCTTCTGGCTTGTTGCCCTGGGGTGGCCGCGGTTTCAGACCACAGCCACTTACCAGGGCAGGCTGCTTGCTGGTTTGAACAGTGCCCTAAGTTACAAATGGCGAGGATCTCAGGAAACGCTGTTGCTTCTTGCTTCTGGCTTGTTGCCCTGGGGTGGCCGTGGCTTGGCAGGCCACAGCCACTTACCAGGGAAGGCTGCTTGCTCAGTTGCTCAGCACCCTAAGTTCCAATATGGCACAGATCTCACAATTTTTTAAACTATAATATTTTGGTTTGTAATAATGACACTGACAAACTGATATTTTCTCTTTTTTTGATGAACATTAAGTTTTAAAAAGCATTTTTCAATAGCAGAACAGAGTTGAATTTATTTGATGGGGTAAAGGAGACTTATAAACGACTTTTTTGACTTTTCAAATTTATAGAAACTGAAGATTCTTAGACTTTTAAAAAAAGTGTTCCAGATTTAGCTGGAAGTTAAAAGTTTTTTTTTAAAAGAAACTTTGTAAAGTTGAAAATCTTTTTACAAAGAGCGGCAATTCCTTTAGCTAGTATTTTTCTCTTTAACTATTATTAAACCATGACCTTAGAAAGACCAGTTTCTTTCTCTTTTGACATCTAGCAATGAAAAAGCAATCTTTTGTTTATGATATAAAGGGAACAATATCCTCTATAGAATAGTAGGTGAAGAAGCCATAATTTTCTGTGGACTCTTAGTACAAATGAGTTATTAATATGGAAGATTTTATTATAGTCTTTAGGCCCTTAACCAAAAAGAAAAAAAAAGCAACTAGGGATTAAGTGATAAAAGTTAGATAACTAAATCACTCCTTAACTCTACACACTACTTTCCAATTTTGTCTAGGTCAAATGACTATCCTTGGAAGTTATTACCTTTTTCATTTTTACATCTTTATGGTTTTACCATTCATCTATTTTAATTATTCATTGTTTTTATCTAATATATTCCTCATGATTAGGAGCATTTCTTTTTCATAATAGAAGCTTCAAGCTGTTAATTTTATAAGTGCACTGACACATACCTATGAATATGTGTATATAAATATATAAATACATTCTTAAAAATTGATGGCTTTATTCAGCTTTAGCCTCAAATAAGAAATGAATTTCTATAAATTGTTAAGATCCTGCAGTCTGAACTAAATGAACTTCTAATCTTACTCAAGTTCGTGTCTTTCCTAATCATATTTCTTGAATATTTCCCCTCTTTCCTTTGTATTTTATTCACTATTTAAATTACATTTTTATTCATGCCACTTTTTTTTCTTAAGAATTGAAAAATCATACAGGCACATGAAATGTTGACCCTGATTTTTTACTCTCCCTCATTTAAGATGTATTACCCCAATACAAGTCATAAAAAGGTTTGGCCTCCAGAAGCTCCTGTGTAGCCATGTCACCATGCCTGAAATGATAAATAACAGCACACAGTGCCCAAAAGCAGAAAAATATAATCAAGAATTTCACTCACTGATCTTGCCATTCAAATGGAAAACAGTTTCTGAAATGTTCACCTAACACTATCAGTGATAAATAAATAATCAAATAAACTTTTACTTCTCCAAATGGTTTATAAATAAATATTTTAGAAAGTATATATTGAATTTCCATAGGACACACCTTGATATTTATTGAATTTCTGACAAATACTCTTTTATTTTTAAGGGGGAATTTCATGTACTATATTGATTTACTTAGGTGATAGAAAAGTTTTATCCAGTTTTACTTAATCTGGTAATATGCAGTTATTGCTTTTACATTTTAGGTTTTATTAAGTTTTTTTTTTTGGTGTTGAGAATTGAATCTAGCATCTTGTGCATCAAGTGTGCATTTTACCACTGAGTTACATTTCTTGAGCCCTATTTTAAATAAATACGATTATTATTCATGAGACACATACAATTATGAACCACACGATTAATGAGATTTCAGTGAATGATAAGCCACATATATAATGCTGATTCCATAACGTTATAATGGAGCTGAAAAATTCCTGTCATTTAAGATTTTTAATGTAACTTTTCTATATTTTGATAAGTTTAGACATATAAATATTTATCAGTGAATTGCATTCTTCTGCAGTAAAGATTTATGGCCTAGTGGCATAAAGTTGCATATTATAATTTACATGTGGGGAAGAGTGTACTCTATGTTGTTCATACAATGATAAAATTTCCGAGGGATGCATTTCCCAGGACATATTCTTGTTAAGCAACATATGAATATATTAATAAAAATTGTCTTCAAATTGAGTAGGTCCATAGTAGGATAAATGAACTTCAAATGAATAAGATGAAATATTTAAATACATTGAAACTACAAGGTAATTGAAGCTACAATTAATATCACACGAATAAATTGAAACAATTTGCTTAGAAAGAAAATATTAAATTATTAAAAATAAGTTCTCTTGAAGATATAACATATACCAATTAATATTGTATGTTTGTGATCACTCTGGTCTCTATGGAAATTATGACATGGAGATATTTATTAACTGGGAAGGCAACTAGAGCTAGAATTTATCTGTAATTAATCAAATGCTAACAAACAAATCAAACTCAAACTTCAAAGTTCATCTTTGAAATTTAATATTATAGAATCAAACACAGAGAAAAAGGGAAAATACCCACTGTCCATCTGGCTTATTTCCCCAGATACTCTGAGTTTGGAGTTTCTTATCTCATTAGGAAATTCTACACTTGAGTGGGCACCATAAGGTGTTTTTAATGCAAGAATCGAATTCACTTGCTCTCTTCTTTGATTCTGTATATATTATTTTGACTTAACAATGAAAGATGTGGGCCAAAAATACAGCTCAGCAGCACAAGTCCCTGTCTGGCAAGCACAAAGTCCTGAGTTCGACTTCAGGTATAAATAAAACAGAATGAGAGATGTAATGTGATTAGTTTGTTATTATTTTTTAAAATATTCAATTTAAAACTATGTGTCAATTACTTGTGGAGATTATAGTGTTTATATCTGTTTTAATACTCTAGAGATTAAACCTGAAGTTACTCTCCAGAGTCATCAAGAGATTTCAAAGGACAGATACACACACACATACACAAAAACACATGCACACATATATTTTAGTTTCTAATTTTTTCCTTAGAAAATCTTGCAAAACAGATATATGAAATCATCCTTAAGATTTAGAGATTATTAGCAGAAACTGGAGGAAATGTTCATAATGTAAAAATTGCTGTTAATCTGCTGCATTAAATCATGAGGTCAATTTTGAAGATTTGTGTTTTAGGGAGTGGGATTGTTGTTACTCATCTTAATGAAATGGGTGCAAGAAAAACAGAAGTTTAGCATAGCTCAATCTCTACTTGCTCAAAAAATGAAATAATGTATCCTGATTTACTTATAACATTAGATATTTCTTAAAATTGACAAATCCTATAGAGTTTAAAACTCTTTTGACCTGGATATGTTTCCAGCCATATTAGTAGTTCTTTGCCAGAAATTTGAAACACAATATTAACGTGTCCAACAAGGTTGGTTTCAGTCTGATCTTGAGATATAATTTAAGTGTAACGATGAAGGACTCTTCTTTTTCGTTTCATCCCCTGAAACCAGCAGATATTTTATAAAAACAGGAACAGATGGAGGTGAATACGATCATAGCATCCAAAGCAGAAAGCAGTTTAACTTTATCTGTTCCTAAATTTGAATTCTAAAGACAAAAGTGATCAGAGAGGAGTAGCAGGTTTAAGCATTCAGAGTTAAGTATATAATTAGTGCACAGAAATTTCTTTCAGAATTCTTTGCTTACACAAAAATGAGGTGAGAAGGTTTTTATGGAGTCAGACTTACTGGTCACTAGAGGAAGCCATCTTAACTTTCTTCAAGAGCCTCTACATAATCCTGTCTCAAAACACTGTTTTCAACCCCAAAATTAACTATTTCTATGAAATAATTTCAATAATATATGAACTCTATAAATGTTAAGCAATTATTGAGCATGACAAGCTATTGAGTCAAATCAAATGCAATTAATTGGACCTTTAATATAATATTTATGACCAAAAAGATTTTTATTGTCTGAGCTAATGTTTGTGGTTCAGTTCAACTTATAATAGAGGATATAAATGTATCACATTTATTAACTACTATAATTTATATCTAATAGAAAAATATAAGTAGTCAGAGTAGTTAAAGTGTATATACTTTAAAATCAGGAAAAATTATATTTTGAAGTCAAGGAATTTCCCATAGTCACTAGATGAATTTAGAATTGCTTCCTATTTTTCAAAAATTTATTTTCTTCATTTGTGAAATAGAGTAATATTGTTAAGTGTTTAGTTTGTTGAACCTTATAGAAATCGCTTAGTTTATAAGCGTTACTCAGAAAAAGTAGTACTTTTAGATTTTAAACTATATTTCAAAGAATTAGTGTACCATAGTATAGTTATAACTTTTCAAAGGAATTATACTATATATAATTCTATATGTTACCAACTACATTATTCTTATTTGAGGGATAATTAACCGTAGTTATTGTGTAGCTATCAGGTTAACCTCTTTTAATAACACTGCATATGCATGAGTGAAAATGTGTAGGTTTGTTTCATGATCTGATGGTATATACTCTTCCAGAAATGACACATAATTTTGTAATGCTGTCTTCATACATCCAGATTATTGCTAATGAGGAAATGTGTTTAGGTTCAATAAAGTAGATTTTCAAACTTATAACATCTGTGTTTGGATCATATCACATGATGACTCTTGTAAAAACATTTTGGTGTTCATTTTCAATGTTTTCCTTGTTGTTTTTTATTATTTTGGGGGAATAATAGTTTTCATTAATTTCATTTCACAATTTCATTTCACAATAAGCTTTTATTACTCCATATGCATTTTAATTTGTATCTTGAGCTCTTCAGATTAATAGAGACCTGTTATAAATCACTACTACCACTACTAATTGAGACTAATTAGATAATTTAGTGTTATCCAACATCTTTTCCCTGCTTATTTTTGCTCCTGAATTTATTATTTATGTATATGACAATTATTTATTTTTATAACAGTTCAAACAAATTCACAGAACAGTAGAGAACACAATATTCCATGTAACAGATGGCTAAATCTATGTAAAATATTCATCTGGCTTTTATTCTGATGACATTACATTTATCAGATATATAGCAAAATTGTTAACTTTTTCTATAAAAGCACTTCAGAAAAGCTATGATAGCTAATACCTCATATAAAAATGAAAACTTAATTTCACTAATTTCAAACTAACAGTTTTACATATATCTGCCCTCTGCGGAAATGTGCCACCATTATTGTTTCATTGCTATAGCAAGCTTAATAGATTCTAGTTTTTACAAAAATGACAGACAGATAGCATTAGCTATTGCCAAGCCTAATGTGAGCTTGTACTTGATCCTTTTCCAAGAACAAGGGTCAGCAGATTTTTAAAAACCTATTTATTTTTAAATCTCAGGCTTCATCTAAATTGTAATTAAAATACATTGCTTAATGTTTTCTGAGTTCTAAGTCTGTAAGAGAAGAATAATGTGCATGTTCGTATATTTAAATATAAAACATGTTCAGTACACCTGAAATACATATTTATATGTATGGGGCTTATACATGTTTATACTATGATTATAAATATGACTATGTACATGTGCATATGTATTTGCATTAGATGGACTTAGATATTGCATCTAATGACCATGTACAAACACAGTGATTTGTTTGAAAAGTCTAGGAAAATATAGTCAAAGTTTGGCTTCATATACACCAAGAAGCTGGTGGAAATGAAATAGATGCTGAGAGTGGAGTTTCAAACAAGTGGACATGAAAACATAATCTAACTTTATGAAATTTGGTCAGGATAGAATTAATTATGCTTATGGTAGCCCGAGATATAAAAATGTGACTTGAACAAGATATTGGAAGCCTAAACTGTGTCACAAGTTATTTTCTTCAAACAAGCCCCCCAAATTTGTAAAATGATATGGAGACAAAGAGTTGACTTCAAGGTAAAACCTCATGTCAGTAGACTTCTTGGCAGGTTGGCTGGGTTTTAGCTTTTGTCAGAGGGTTAAAAGAAATATAGAAGGCAAATGCATGTATTGAATGCTTTCTATTGTGTGCTGTGCTGGACATAGATAATCACAAATGCTTTTGTCACAGATTGGGAGAGGTGAGTCCCTTCAGTCTAGAAAGACAAGGCAAGAATGGATTCAGAACCTGCCCTGGCTAGTGAAAGAGAGCAAAGAAAGTCAACACATTTCAGTAAGGGACAATGTCACCAATTATTAGCTCAGTGCAGGGATGTTTCTTGATTTAACCAGGAATAGTTGACAAATTGAGAGTTAAGGTGACCTCAAATAGGGTGCTGTATGGAACGTGGCTCTTGGCAAGTTGAGAAGCAGTGTAATTTTTAAAGGCAAAGTAGTAAAACAATCAAATTTAAACTAGGAATACTGTAGATTAATAAGTGGATTTTTAAGTTTTTTGAGCATCGCTTTTATGTAACTTCAGTATTAATTCTTATTTGAAAATATATGCCTACACTTGATAAGTAAATAATTATTGTTTTAGGCCTGGTGTGGTGGCACATACCTGTAATCCCACCCCTTGGGAGGCTGAGGTAGGAAGATTGCCGTGAGTTTGAGGCCAGCATGGGCTATAAAGTGAGCTCAAGCCCACCTGAACTTCAGAGCGAGACCCTGTCTCAAAAAGATAAAAATAAATAAATAAGTAAAAATTTTAAAAAATGAAAATTTTAATGAAGTATTTGTAAAGTTCATTAAAAATATTTTTAAAAGATTGAAAGAGGTCATCAGAAATATGAGTGGGGCTCTTCTATTTTTGTGATTGGTTCCTTAGTGATTTCCATGTTCAAATTATATGCCCTTATTTTTTATAGAGATTTGCAATTCATAATAAACATATTTACTTATATTCTCTAATTTGATTCTTTAATATGATAAGCTACTTAGTGTAGATATTATTATTCACATTCTGTGGAAGCAGCAGAGATTAAGCAAGAAATATATATATAGTATTTTTTTGGTTATTTTTCTCACTTCTGAAGCAAAATACCCAACTCCCGAGGTTAAGGGAGAAAATGCTTATTTAAGCTCACAGTTTTTAGAGTTTCAGTGCATAACCAGCTGCTTCCAAGGCAGGGTGGATGGCAGAGGAGCACGACAGAGGGCAAATATTCCATGGTATGGTGGGGAAGGCGGCAGGTGGCAGCGGCAGCAGACAGCCTCCTCCTCTCTCCCCTTGCATTTCCTTCAGGCTATAAACCTGTTGATTGGTGCCCCCCACATCCACGGTGGGCTTTCATCATTCACACCCTTTGCCCCAGTACCACAGGCTTAATCCATGCTCGAATACCCTAGTCCACTCACCTTTACAACACCCCAATTTTGTCTGCATGAGACTTTGGGGGGACATTTGGATACAAATCATAACAAGTAGCAAACAGTATTTAAAAATCAGCTGTGGACATCGGGATAAACTTGTGTTCTTTGTTTGATTATTTATGGGATTTTTTCTTCACTTCCTTTTTTCCTCCAATACCACACTTTTTAATATTTTCAAAGAATGTGTTTCTACTTCCCATGTGTTGCAATCTGTATTGGAAGTCTGATTAGGGAGAAGAAGAACCTCACTGTTTGATCACACTAACAGCACTTCAGTCCATCCTTCTAGCAGGCAGCACGGCAGCTTGGAGCTGGGGGACGGAGCTCCCTTTCCAGGTACTTGACTCCTTCCTCCACCTTCTTTGTTACTCAGGTGCTCATTCCTCACTGTGAGGCTCTGATGCCGAGCCCAGAACCCTGCAGAGATCAGCTGTGAGGTCCTTCGCCAGGAAACGTCAACAATGTGTTGTAGAGCAGCCCGTACAGCTGTTCACGAAGCAGCAAGTTTAGTGGGAATTTCCTCTCTCTCTCTCTCTCTCTCTCTCTCTCTCTCTCTCTCTCTCTCTCTCTCTCTCTCTCTCTCTCTCTCTCTCTCTCTCTCTCTCTCTCTCTCTCTCTCAATTCAAGTCTGATGCTACCACAGAAGTGCTATTTTGGTGCTGCTCTGAAATACCATATCGACTGGTATTTCCTGCCAGCCACTGAGGAAGCTTTATGTTCCACATTGTTTAAACGGCTCACAGTTCCTAACCGCTGACCTTCACTACTCGGCTCCTTAGTGATTTCCCTATTCAATAAACATACCTCGAATATGACTTAAAAAACTCTGAACCAGAAGCAAAATGAGCTACTTATCAACTTTTCTTTTAATTTTAATCATTAAATTAATTATTATTATTTCCTTTCCATTAATGAATTCACTAAGATTACAACAGGAAAATTGAATTGTTTATTATTGCTTATTTGAATTGTACAACGTTTCACCTATGGAACAGGCTAAATGTAAATTGTTGGCTAATTTTCAGAAGCAAGCTGTCACATACAAGAAGAGTTCCTTTAGGAGAAATTCACTTCGGGTTCTGAATGAATCCCTCAAACCTAAATTTAAAATTAAAATCAAATTATTTGAAGCTACAAGGTTGCTTGTATTTGGTTGCAGTGAAGCACATAAACTTGAATGAAACTTCCAATATGATGCCTATAATTTCTATTACAGCGAAATTTACATGTACTGTCTGTTCATTGGGATCCACTAAAACTCTGTGGTTGGTAATGTGAAATACTATAACATTAGGACATCTATTATTTAATCATACTTTACTCAAATTTATACCTTGTGTTTTTTTTTCAAAAAATGAGATTATAATTGTGAAATCTCTCTGTCTCTATTTATAATACCAGAATATTTGAAATTTTATAATTCAAAAAATGACCAAGAATCACAATATGTTCTAGAAAAAATATATTTGAAAAGAAATATCTGTTGAAAAAGACTTTTACTTTGAAATGGAAAAAAAGAGGAAAAATTGGTAAGATTAAATTTAAAACACAGACAAGTTTACAAATACTATTTTGATAACCCAGAAAACAGTATGAAATGAAACATGAATAAATAAAAGAAAGATTGTACTGAAAATGATGACTGTTAACTTTAAGTGGGAAATAGTAAAAAGAAAAATGTTAAGAAGATTGAAAATTCAGACCATAGAAGCAAGTGGAGAGAATTTAGTTAAGAATGAGAGTAATATAAATATGTGATTTACCAAAAACTAATAAGATAGGGGGAAAAAGAATGTAAATGCTATTTTGTGCAGGAGGGAACATAAATGAGATACATCATTTGAGGAAATCCAGTCTTCAGATATCTATAGAAGCTTTATATTTTTCTAAAGCAAAGAGTGTGCCAATTTCTGTTCTGTCTATTTTATTTCCTACAAGCAATGAGAAAACATATATGTGTTGGAGAAGGTTCAGGAGTATTATTATCATTATCTTCAAATAATTAAAGATGTGTCATGGGGGAGAGGAATTTCTTGAATTTAATATGCAATATATCAGAGGCTATAATTAAGACCAATGCACAGAAATTGAAAGAGAATTCAGATTAATTCAACAAATGCAGCAGTTGTTATTTATTTATTCATTTTTAATGATGCATTAAAATGGAATGAACTTCCCAGGAGGAGGTATTATGGTAGTCATGGGCTTGTTTATGGTTTGAAAGCTCAAATAGGTGAAATCTCTAAGCCTGGAGCACAACAATCTTTAATAGAAAAGAGAAAACACTGCTGTTACTGCTGCTACTAACAGCTACTCAGGTACTGGCTTAAGTCCTCTTATTAATTTATTTGAGAAGGACAAGAGTCACAAAAAGGCTAACAATAATGAACAGAAGGTTTGTATACAGTCATAGTATAAAGAAATCAAATAAGAAAACTGATGCAGAAAAAAAATATCTGTCAATACAAGTGGCTGAGCTAGGTGAGACATAGTGAAATGAATACTGGAAGATTAGTTATAAAGATACCAGTAAGTACAAATAAAGAACATAATGAAGGATGGATAGTGGGAGGGAAGCGAATGTAGCTCTTCTAAAGGGGAAAGACTCCAGTAGAAAAAAAAGAATGGAAGAGAGGAATAGCACAAGGGGAAATAAGTATAATAAAGTTATGCCATGTACTGGAAGCTGTATGTTAATACTACTATACGTAAACATTGTATGTCATTAATAAGATCTAAAATTAATAATATTAACAAGATTGACAATGAAGGAAGGAGGATGAGGGAGGAAGGGGGAAGGAAAATAAAGCAAATTTACAAAAAAGAATCAAACTGTATTATGTACACATACACCCCCAGATGATTGTAAACTGCATGTACTTCAAACATGTACTGATTTTTTAAAAAATTTCCACTAGTAACCGAGAAGGTACTTTGTGTATTATGTTGTGAAGGTTGTAAATAAACACAGAGTTGGTAAGAGCCTTGCTTATAGCATTTATAATTCAGTATTTTAAATACAATATTCAAAACAGCAGATTTAAAAATTAGAATATTTAAAAGTAGAAATTCTAGGATTTTTCTCAGTTACTTTTCTTATTCCTGAGATAAAATATCAGATCCTCAAAGGATGAGGATGAAAAGTTTATTTAACTTGCAGTTTGTAGAGGTTTTTGTCCATAACTGACTGGGTCCCAGGCAAGGTGGCATGGCAGAAGGTCATTCCTGAGAACCAACAGTTCAGAGCTCGCAGAGAGTAGGAAAAAAAAAAAGATGCAGGGTAACCACAGCTCTTTCTATCCCTGATATCTTATCCAGCTACTGAAAGTGACTAGCAATCACACCCTTAGTCCTAGTGCCTTTGAACCTACCATTGCACCACGAATCCATTCCAGTGTCACACACTATATCTAGAGACCTCTAACAAAGCCCCACCTATACCCGCATGAGGCTTAGTGGGACATCTCGACTCAAGCCAAAACAGGATTGATATGCCAAAGTAGAATAAATGAATTCATTTCGCTTTTAACACATTCTGCACATAGTTTCTTCTAATAATATACCACTATATATATGTTGGTCTAAAATTAATTTTGGATATACAGCTATGTATCTTGGCACCAAGCTTGGTAAGAAACTGTAGCATTATTTATGTGTATGATCATTAAAACATTTTATACATATACTCTCAGTCTACCAAACATTCTGTCTCTAAGATATTGTTAGGACAATACTAAGGCATACAAATTAAATACTATAGATAACACTGACAACAGCTCTTTCCTTTCCTTTTTACTTACAAGAGATGGAAACTTACTCCAGCTCAAATTGAAACCTGAGATGGGATTGTTCTGAAGAATCAACAAGCAGTATCAAAAATATCATTGAGAATAAGTCCAGTAGGGTGCAGCATCACAGGAGCCAAACATATTTTTCCATTATTTTTCCAAAAAGTTAACTTCCTCTTTTGTTTCCATATAACCAGTTTATTTAACTTCTATTTCATGAATACTCCAAACACTTAGAAATTATACCTGCAGGTAAGAAAAATCCTTTTACCAGAAGAATCAAAAGAACAATTTCAGTAGTAGATTGCTTCTATTATCTATCATCTCAATATATCAATTGTAAGTCAATCAATTACAAATAATCAATTGTAAGATATCAATTATAAGGTCAACACATACACATTTGGTAGTAAAACATCGCAGTATTGTGGTACTAGACAAATGGAATTTTCACTTTCCTTTGTGCTTCCCCTTCAGAGACTAAATATACTGAGTGATTCTTCTTGGCAATAAGAATTTATCATTATGAAATTATGTTTAAAATTTTAAATTTCAATAGATTAATCAGGTAACTACAAAATCTTAGCATCTACTCTACTCAAGGTCTTCCAAATACTGAAAAATGATGCTTTAAATATTTTTCATTAGTAAATATATGGTAAATCAATATTTGAAGGATGATGTAAGAATTTATGCTGTAATCCGTGTTCCTTTCCAGCATTTATTATAGTGGCAAAAGGCTGCCTGTCTAAGGACAAGAATTTCAAATGCTTGAAATTAAATTATTTTACTTGCAATATAAATAAATCTCTGTGAGGCTTTGATAAATCATATTTTTGAAAACCCACTTAAGGCACTGTAACCTATACTTAGCAGATATACACTCAAGAGATATGTCAACTCTATCCCAGAAAACCAATTAATGAAAGGACAATTTTCAACAATCTATTATTTAAAGTGGTAACTATAGCAACTATAGAGTTTTTGTCTTTTCTCTTCAGGGATAATCACAATTATTCATGATTCATTGGTCATTTTTATTTTGTGTCTTTCATGTTACTTTGAGGATGTGTTTTGCTATTTTATTCCTTAATCTGATAAAGGTTATCTATATAACCTATAATAAATACAGTATTTTATACTGAAATGCTGACAGAATTCTCTTTTATGTTAGGGACAAGAAATAGGTGACAGTTACAAATTTGTTTTTGCACTTGCAAAGTTCAGTGCAGAGGCAGAGAAATAAATTTTACACAGTTTGGAGGCAAAAAATCAGCAACTAAAAACTAGATGCTATGTGAACATCTTATGATTTTGAAAGAAAATGGTATAATATTCAGATGCATTGTAAGAATTAATAACAGGGTTTAATAAGACTGTTGGGTACAGTTTAGCAGTCAAACATTGAAAACATTATATAAAGTTGTTGTAAAGTCAAAAATCACAAAAATTTACCCCCATTTCAAATGGCATCAAATACACAAGCTATCTTGATATCTATCCTGTAAAAGCTGTACAAAGTTATTTAGAAGAAATTTAAAAGCCTACTTAAAAATTCTTTCAGATTAAAAAAAAAACTAAGGATCTATCTGATTCATAGTTTAAAATATTTATTAATTTTTTAAAAAATTGACCTATGAATATAACATAAATCTACTGAAATCCAACAATATACTCATGCATGTTTATATTCATGCATATTTGTGTGTGCACTTATCTAACTTACTTAAAGTTACAATTCACATGGAAATGAAAAGAATCAAGAATATTTAAGATATACTGAGCACTTCCTCTACCAGGCAATCAAATTAAAGATAAAGCAATCAAATTAAAGATAAAGCCTAATAATCAAATTAAAGATAAAGCCTAGTAATCAAAGATTATAAATTAAATATAGGAATAAACAAGAAAGGGAGGAGGATAAAGATATCAAGAACAGACTTATGCATAAACACATACCTACTCATATACACACAAACATGTTTTGCATACTATAAATGGGTCATTAGGAAACAGATTTTTTAAAGATGTTTCCTGTAATGAGTGATTATGTCATAGTGAAAAATAGTTTAAATTTTTCACATCCTCCATAAAAATAGAAAAGCTAAATTTGAAAGGGAAATCTATATAATTTTTAAGAAGGCAAATAATAGTTTACAACCTCCCAAGATGAATGTGTTTCTGAACTGAAGTAAAAGACAAACTGTAAAATGACAGTAGTACCTCAATTTAAGAACTGAATTTGTTTTTTTTGTTTGGGGAAAGATGGCTGTCTTTGTGTTTGTGTCGGGGACATGGCAATGATGGTTGTGTTTTTCATTTAGTGCAGTTTGCAAAAGGAAATAAAATTTTGCCCAATGCTTTTATTTTTGTTAACCAAATTGATTACAAACAAAAGTATTCATAAACAGAAACCTTACTGTATAAACAAACAATTCCCTAATGTAACTTACAGAAGTCTCTATGTATCAAAATATACAATAAAACAGTGCAATAATGTTTTCCATTTATAACAAATACAAAATACTTCTAGAATATGTAAAACATTTCCCTATGTCTACATAAAAAGGAAATAGAAATCTAATAATAATGATGCCAAGAATTCTGTACAGTTGTGGTATAAGAAGAAAGTTAATTCCAGTCACAGTCATGAAGTATTAAAGAGAGAAATGCAATTATAATTGCTTATAATACTCCCTTTTTCATGAAAAAGATGTGACTGGCACACTTTTTGAATCAGTATGTATTTGAGATTGTCTCAATTTTTCTTCATTGTGTAGATAGTCTTCAAGAATTTTCTCATTTTGAATAGCCTAATTTTTAGTCCAAATAATTTTATAATTTTTTAACTTCTAAAATTTAAAAGTACTTAAGTTTTTTACTTATTTGACAGATACTTAAGGAATTTTTATTTTGTATAAATAGTTAAAAATTTTTGGGGAAACCAAGCAACCAGCCTGCTGCCCTGGTAGGCGTCCGTGAGCCTACTGATGCACAGGCTGAGACTCAAACATCCCATCCCCCCTGCTACCCCCTCAACCCCCATTAGCAAGTGGGAGCCAGAGATCTGAGCACCTCTTGGGAGGTTGACCATATGTAATATAGCAAATAAGGGGGATTTCTTTCTACCATCTCTTTAAGGCAAATATTTTTATCGCTGTTTTGTTTTGTCCTGATTAATGGTATTGCTCTATTCAATATTCTGTTTTGATAAGTTCTATAATGTTCTGTATTTCCTTTGATTTTGCTATACCTGATTGAAAGAACAACTATTGTGAAGATAACGAGATATACTATGGTACCAATTACTGTTATCCCGGTAACCTGCTGTGAAGTTCTGTACCAATTCCACTACACTCTCTCAACTGGCTTTATTCCATCCTGTTCTGTTGTATTTTACTACATTCAAATTAATAAAAAATTTAAAAAAATTTTGTAGTTAGAAATTAAATACATATATATTTTAATAAATTATCCCACTAAATGAAAGGATTATTTCTTTTTTCTCTATAATCTCTAAATGAATTACTTTCCCTGTTTCTTCTTATTTTTAATCTCTTTTTTCTCTTATTTTTCTTGCCGTTTGGAGAGATTCTTGGAGTTGTCATATTTTGTTCATTCATTTGCTTTTTGACTTAATCTACATTGTTTTTTTCAAAAATTCAAAAATTATGGTTTGTATCTGCAACATTTTGTTATTACACTGTGTGACATGAACCAGCTCCCAATTTATCAGGTGCTATAGTTTGTATCTACTTGTTCCCCCATAGCCTCATGCAGTCATAGGTGAGGCTCTTCAGTGTTCATACACTGTTATAAAATCAAGCCCTTACTTACTTCACATATACTTCAATTTTTAACCTGATGTCCCCTTTCTGTTCATTTGTATTGATCAACTTTCTTGTTGCTGGATCAAAATACCTGCTATGGGTAACTTCATGAAGAAATGGTATAGTTTGGTTCACAGTTTCAAAGCGTTCAGGCAATGAAGATTGGCTCCAAGGCCTAAACATCATAGTGGAAGGCTGTGGTGGAGCAAGACATCCCACTTTGTGGTATTTTAGAAGCAGAGTAAGATAAGAACCAGAGAGGAAGGAGCCAGAGCTGGCTACAATCTCCAAAGTTATCCGCAGTGATCCACCCAGGCACACTTAGAAGAGTGCTTTATTATTCTGCTAGGCATCTCTCTAACCAATCAAGATTAACTAGCACAGTCATTATCTGGGATAAACACTATTGTTTCCAAGGTGTATACTTTTTATCTCACAGATTTCTTATGGGATTTAATGTAAGATAAAATATGTAATAGCTCAATGTGATGAGAGCCATGTTGAACAAGTTCTGCATTCTTCATCATCCAGAGCAATGGTCAAATCAAAAACGACATCATCAGCCATGAAGTAAATGAGAAACATGGACTCCATGAGCCATAAGGAAAAGGTAACACACAGGAAGGTAGTTGTATTGGAAATCAATGTTTTATTTTAATCACACAGAGTATTTTACAAAAACAAAATACATAAATCTGTATACTCACTTCATTTAAAGTTAGATACATAGAAGACTCTTACAAAGTCTTTATACATATAAGTTACATAACATTTTAAAATGAGACATTCAATATCTTAGTAAAAAGATACCTGAGTAGCTGTTCAAATAATTATATGGCATGTGACCTTTAGCACATGTGTAGTTTTTTCAATTATCTGCTTTCAGATAGTAAATAGGAAGCTACAAAGTGAAAACTAGGGAAAAAAATAAGGAAAAAATTAAATTAGATAATACCTGACAATCTCATAATTTCTGTGATTTTGATTAATTTCATGAGTTTGTGTAACTCATTCACAATTGAATTCATTGTGTAATTCATTCACAATTGAATTCATTGTGTAATTCATTCACAATTGAATTCATTGTGTAAAAACAATGAAGTCAAATGCTCATGGTATGAGTCTCCTGAGTAACATTTCGCATAGTTATATATTCTGAGAGGAAACCTCAGTTGCTTAGATCAGTGAAGCTATTCAAAGATATGCAAAATAATCCAATTACAGAACATACCATTGTTGTTAATAGTAGCTAGACTAAAGATATTTATCTGATCTAATGGAAGTAAATTCATCACATATTCCAAAAAGTTTAAAAATATTTTTATGTCTATGTCCATAGTAGCAAATGACTGATGTTGAAGTTTTTACATCTCTTCAGTTGGTTATTAAGTATCAACATTTGGTGATCAAATTCACCAAATTACATGATTTCTTTATATATTTTATAATATTATTAGAACAGTTTCTAAGATATTTTGTTTATTTAGGCTTTAAGACATTTTATTATTGTAGAAATCCATGTTTTTTGTTTCTTTACAAACATTCTCTTGATCCAAGAAAAATTCAGATCAAATGAAATTTGAACTCAAATTACAGAAACAATCATTAAACTGAATTGAAATTTATTACTGATGTTGGTATAATTTAACTTCTCTATTTCTCACATATTATCACATATAAGGAGTAACTTTTTGTAATATAAAATTAGATCTCCTTTAATCACTAATATTTAATATATTAGACTACTCATGGACATTTATTAAGTAAATACATTTATAAACTTTGTAAACATGCAAAAAGAACTTCTCGAATACTCAGAGATTGGTGGACTTACAAATATTGTTTACTTTCTGTGCCCCTATACTTTCTGAAAAAATAGATACTGAAGTAGAATTTCTTGGGAGCCACTACTTCAATCCATGGAATACTTAATTGTGTTACATGAACTATTAAGCATGTTATGTAAGGATACAGAACTAGGGATCCTGAAAAGATAGAGCACCTGTAGCTCACAGGGTAGCTACCAGAATGGAAGGAATTTACAAGGCAGAATACTTCCAGGGTCTGTAAAGGTGTTCCTTTTATTGTTTAGATGAGTAAGAAATGTGTTGAAACTACTTGAGGCGGATTAAAGAACCAATCAGAAAAGAATAGGTACAATCTACACGACTCAGAGAGGGTCATGATTTTTTTTTCTGTTCTCACAAACCATATTTGGTAGACTTCATGATTCATAAGGCACTGGGTAGGAGTGTCACCTGCGATTTGCTTCAGTAATGGTGATAATCCTAGAATCCGTTTTATTCTAATTCTTCATGACACATGTTGCAAGCAAAGCTTAGAATTAAGTTACTTAACTGGATTCCAGAGAAAAACTCAAAACTAATGTATGTATATCTATTGTATAAAAAAATCACATAACATTGTAAAAATCATAATATTTTATCCAATTAAAAATTCTTGAACATGCAAAGAATCATGAAAACTTTGCCAATTATAAGCAGGTAGTTCAACTGGACCCAGAATTGCCATGGGTGAGAGAATTAATGATGAATGATATTCAATCAATTGCTATAATTAATAAATTTAAGAACCTAGAGAAAAAATCTTAAGGAATTAAGCAGCGATGTGAAAGATATCAATATACCCTAATTCCAACTTTTAGAGTTAAAAACTTCAATGTTTGAACTAAAAATATACTGCATATGGTTAATAACTTATTAGATATTTTTGAAGCAAACATTATTAAACTTGAAAACAGTAAACAAGCTATTTGAAAAGGGTCTAAGAAAGACAAAACCAAATTTCAGCTTGTGAGACAGCTTGATTGACTTTATATATACAAATTCAGAGCCTCTGAAAAAGAATGAGCAATCAGAAATATCTTCAAAAAATAATAAATGGTAGTTTTTACAAAATAAATCAATAGTTTTTACAAAATAAATCAATAATGCATGTTAATTTTAACATTTTGATTAAGACTACTCACATGCAAATCCCAAAGCATAATAGACGCTATCACAAGTAAGATAGAGAAAAACACACTAAATGTGCTCTAAGTGTATTGCTTAAAACAAATGATAAGGATAAAATGCCTAACAAGAAGCCGAAGGGAAGGTATATATGATAAGAAGGATGCAAAAAGAATGATAGCAGATGTCTCATTGAAAGCACAAGCAAAAACACCACGGAATATCTTTAAGGTACTGAATCAAAACACTGTTCAGATAGAATAAAACAGTTAGCAGAATTTTCTTACAAAAAACAAACACCTACTAAGCTTTTGGAAATGCAAAGCCTGAACATGTTCATCACAACTAACAAGCTCTACAAGCAATGTAGAATAAAATCCTCCAAAGAAGGGAGATGCTGTTTCTTGAAAAATTGGATGCACAGTCTCAAAGAGCACGTGCTACGACTCGGATGTACTTTGTTTTCCAAAGCTTCGCACAGTGGTAGCTGGGCCCTAGCATTGCAGAGTTAGGGAGGTGGTGGGATGTTTAAGAAGTGGGCCTAGGAAGAAGTTGCAGTATTATTCTTTCCATCCATTTCTTGCGTCTTGTTTTAGAATTCAATTTCTTGTTTCTGCACGTACTCTCACCTTGATGCCTTGTTCCAGCTAGGACCTTGTCAGAGGCAAAATCAATGGAAACAAGGTGGAGTTGTAATTTAAGCTTGAAAAAAATAAGAATTTGATAGATCATAGCAATGGGTACATAACAATATCAATGCACTTAATCCCATTGAACTCTACATTAAAAATGGGAAAAAATAGTTAAAATGATACCTTTTATGTTTTACATATTTTACCACGATAAAATTTAAAAAATAATTTATATTCATATTTACTAACACTAGCAAATATGAACTATTCAAAGGAAAAAATCCAATGAACCTTAGAAAATGGAAGCTTACATTATCAATTTCCAGACATACTGCAAAACTTCAGTTTTTTATGTATCATGTCATTGTAGATAAATAGATTGAAAAACAGAATAGAGTATAGAAATAAACCGCATACATAGAGTCAAATGGTTTTATAAAAGTGTGAAGATAATTCAATAGAGAACATATTAACAGTGCTGAAAAAATTGGTTACCCATGTACACGTCATCTTAGCCAAAAAGGTGGAAAAGCAATTCATTGCCTATGTAAATAAGTGTTAAGTTCAATGCTTCTCAAGATGTAAGAAGGGAATTAATAGATTATAGACATAAATGTGAAATATAAACTTATGAAACTTAGAAGAAATCATAAGAGAAATTCTTCATGACTTTGAGTTAGACCAAGTGTTTTAAAATAATTAGAAAAATACATGACATTTAAGTCAGCACACGGAAGAGTGTCAGATATCTGTCACTGGATAAATGCAAACTACAACCACAGCAATATACCAGTGTACACCTTTTCTATCACTTAAAATCAAATAGACTGACAATAGCAAGTATTTGCAAGAATATGCAGCAACTAGAACTTTCATTCTTTGCTAATTTAACATAGTAAAATAACTTTAGAAAATAGTTTCTAAGATTCTTAATCTAACAAATATTCACCTATCATGAATTTACCCATTCCACTCCATTATTGAGAAGTGAAAGTCTATTAACATTTAAAAAATGCACAATATTTCAAATTTTTTCAATAAGCTAAAGCGGAAAAGTATCCAAATGACCATCAATGTGTGAATAAACATCTGTTGTACAGTTGTATGATGAAATAATATACATTATTGAGAGAGAAGAAACTACAGATACACAACTATGGATCAATCTTTAAATAATTGCTTTGTTTTGGACCTAAAATTTATCCCAAAAGTCTCACGTGTCTGCACTGTTACTGAATCATGGGGTGCCATATGCATCAATGGATTTATCTACCAGTGAATACAGTTGCTCAATATACTGCTGGGAGATGGAGTCCCTTGGAACTTGTCCCTAGTTTCCCCTTCTCTGTTTCCTGGCTTCCATTACTAAACAGCTTCCCACTGTCATGATGACCTTCTACCGTGTCATTTCTACTTGGAGCCAGCTGACCATGGATTGAAACCACAAGCCAAAATAAACCTGACCTCTTTGAAATTGTAGGTGTAGAATATTTTTGTTCCACCAACCAGAAAGGGAGAAATACAATTATTATGCTAAATGAAAGAAACCAGAAGTAAAAGATTACATGTAGAATAACTCTGTCTACACAGTACTCTAGAAAACATAAATTATTCCAAATTGTCAGAAAAGAGAGCAATATTTGTCCATTGATTGTGGTGGCAGGAGGACTGAGAAGAAGGACTCGCAAAAGAAACTTGCTTGTGGGAGGAATAAAGAGCTTTATTAAATTGGTCGTGGTAACTACAGATCTGCCACTTTAATCACACATAAATTAAAACTCAAATGAAGCTATAGAGTTATAAGGACAAGAGTTTTGATTATTGTGCTACATAAAAAGGATTATTCTGTCTTTTCATGAAGGATTTAAAATGTGCATTACTGTCCACGTGTTTGAACATTCCTGTGGCCAAACATCTTATTTGACTCAAACTAGCATTTCTGAAATGCTTTTTATATCAAGATCCATTACCGAACGTTTCTTCTTTTTCACATAATACCTATAATTATCCTCAAATACCAGCACTCTACAGATTTGCTTTAGGAAATACTATTCTTGAGCGGAAGCAGTGGAATCATGTCTGATGGGAGACTGCAGTTAGCGAATGGGCCCAGGATTATCAGGTGCAAGGTTAGGATGAATAAACCTCTAATTCTATACTAAGGGCCATTGTATGGGAGTCTGTCTGGATATGTCACTGGACCATGATGACAAGTTAGTGCAACCAGACAGTAACAACACAGTTATGCAAGACTACACTATATAAAATCAACCTCCAAGAAAAAGACAGGAATCTGAAGGAAATGTTAAAGTGAATAGAAAGTGAAGGTGAGACATAGGTGCAGGACACTTAAGACTATTTTGGTAAGGGAAAGGTTTACCTTCAAATTCTAGACAGAATAAGATCTGAGCAAAGAGTTAGTAAAATAATTGTATTTGGAAGAAGACAAGAATATTATGACATATTTTATAAAATTTTCTATTTTTAAAAAGATTAGCTTTTATCATATATATGTTTAAATATTTGATCATTTACTGGAGGAATGTATAAATATCATGGATAAGATGACTTGATTTGACTATATTCTGATCAATAAAATTAAACAGTGCCTTTGAGAGTTAAGCCCAACAAATTTACCAAGTTTGTTGAGATATATCAAAACCTCTAACTTTCAAAATTGAAAAAAAAGAGTATTTTCAGACAAAATTATAAACATCACCATACTTTCTTGACTATTTCTTTTAAAAAGTATATTAATGTCTTCAACTATGACTCTTACAGGAAAAGTGATTATACTGAAGAATATTAAATCTTACCCTAAGATAAGGAATTGTAACATGTCATTTATGAAGTCAGTTTTCTTAGGAGAGACATGTAAGAATGCAGGAGGCAGGACATGCAATATTAAGAAGCCGAGCAAAAGCAAAGATGCAGGTAGAGTCTCAGTCTTAGCCTGGCCCAGTGTAGAGCTCTGCAGTGTTCATCCAGTGTCATAGGTGCTCCAGGTTTAGCTCGTGGAATTTCAGGGAATTGTGCTGTTATGATTGCATATTAGCCAGTCATTGTCTACGAGATACTTTGGGAGGACATAAATCTCTAGGCAACTGCGGCTTCTTGTGTTTGTGGGCAAGGCTTTTCTGGTTATCTAAAGACATTTTCCAAAAAATGTTGAAAGTATAGACCAATGGGAGCAAAACACACAAAAGCTGAGGGAATTTGGCTTGTGCACAGAGGTCTACTACATGTGGATTTTGTGAATTAAATGAGGTCAGTCAAGATTCAGTGGTGTGGCAAGTAGAACTTCATGAAAGTGCTGTTTCAAAATTAACCATAAAAATCATTCTTTATTCTCATTGCCAAGTTTACATCATTTATTCCCAAGCCCTATATCAAGCTTTTACATTTTTTATGTGTCCATGACAAAAATGATGGAAGAAGAAATGTAAAAGAAAAACCAAGATTTTCACACAGAAAAGAAAATTCTTCTTTAAGGACAATACAGGTTTAAATCTTTCTAATTTATGAATACTTTTTCTTTTTGCTTATTACACCCAGTGGTGGAGGAAATAATTTCTTCACATTATGATATTTCCTTTTGAATAGTGCCATCAGTTTTATCTTAAGCAGTCTTGAATGGTCCGTGTGGTATAGGCTTGTTTCATTATTACAAGGTGGTAAGTATTTAAAGGTAGAGCCAGATGAGAGCTCTTTAAACCTTTAAAGTGTGCCCTTGAGGAAATAGTGCACACCAGCTCCAAGCTCTGTATTTCTTTTTAATTCTTGGTGACGAGCTAAGTGACTTTTGTTGTGCTACCTGCTTTTACCATGAAATGCTTGCCTGCCAACCCAACACTCTTGGAACCAATTGGTAATGGACTGGCACATCCTAGAGTCTGAGCTAAAATAAACCTTTTTTTTCTCTCTCTTCTGTAATTGCTCAGGCTAATCTTTGGAGAAATATATTGTACAGTAATTGTAATAACAGCCCTCCTTATCTTGTACCTGATTTTAGAAGAAAACTTCAGTTTTTCCCCATTTAATATGATGTTGGCATTCTGTCATAAGTGGCTTTTAACAGATTACTTGAAGTAAAAACCTTCTTCTACACTTACTTTTTTTCTTCAGGGTTGTTGCTGTTATAATAAAGAGTTGTTGGATTTTGTCAAAAGCTTTTTCTATGTCAATTGAGTTGATCATGTGATTTTTGTCTTTGCTTCTGTTTATGTGATGGATTACATTTACTGATTTGTATATGTTGAACTAACCTTGCATCCCTGGGGTAAAGCCTATGTGATAGTGATGTGTGAGATTTTTGACATGGTGCATTCTGCTTGCCAGGGTCTGGCTTAGAGTTTTTGTTTCTGTGTTTACTAAATATATTGACCCATCTTTCTCTTTTGATTGGGTCCTTGTCTTGTTTTAGAATCAGGGTAATGCTAGCTTCCAATAATGGCTTAAAAAGTACTCCTTCCTTCTCAATTTCAAAGAAT
This sequence comes from Dolichotis patagonum, assembly GCA_004027295.1. Lineage (NCBI taxonomy): Eukaryota > Metazoa > Chordata > Mammalia > Rodentia > Caviidae > Dolichotis > Dolichotis patagonum. The sequence goes on along the minus strand of PVJX010001443.1, from coordinate 58,074 downwards.
TTGAGGAATATTGATGTTAGATCTTCCTCAAATATCTTGTAGAATTTGACAGTGAGTCCACTGGGATCTGGACTTTTCTTTGTTGGTAGTTTTTTATTACTTCTTCAGTTTCATTGCCTGTTATTGGATTGGTCAGGGTTTTTATATCTTCTTTGTTTAGTTTTGGTATTTCTTCCGTGTCTAGGAGCCTATCCATTATTTTTTTGAGCTCTCTAATTTTTTAGAGTACATGTCCTCAAAATATTGTATAAAAGTTTTCTTGATTTTTCCCAATGACAATTGTGCTTTTGGCTTTTTCATTTCTAATTGCATTGAATTGGGTATTTTCTTTCCTTTTTTAGTAAGGTTGTCTGGGGATTTCTCAGTTTGTTTATTCTTTCAAAGAATCAGCTCTTTGATTCATTGATTTTTTTTGTAGTTTTAGAAGTAATTTAGAAATTGGCTTCATTAACTTCTGCTCTGATATTTAAAATATCCTTCATTATACAAGCTTTTAATTTGAATTTTAGTTGCTTTTCTAGGAACTTGAGGTCCTTAATTGAGTTGTTTATTTGGAATCTGCTTTTCTGATGTGGGGACTTACAGCTATAAATTCCTTTTAGGACTGCTTTTATTGTAACCCGTAGTCTATGGTATGTTTTCCTGACATTATCATTTGATTCTAGAAACTATATAATTTCTCCCTTGACTCCTTTTGCAACAACTGATTATTCAAGAGGGTAATGTTTAATTTCTGTGTGTCTACATAATTCATGTGATTTGCTTTGCCAGAGAGTTCTAGTTTCATTGTGCTATGATCTGATAATAATCATGGGATAATTTCAATTCATTTGCATATTTAAACATGTCAAATGAAGTAGTATATGACCTATTTTGGAGAAAGCCCAATTTACTGCTGAGAAGAATGTATATTTTGTTGTTGGGTGGAACATTCTATAGGTATCTATTAAGTTCATTTGTTCAAAGCTTTGGTTCAATTCTGATATTTATTTATTGACTTTTTGTCTAGTTGATATTTGTGACAGTGGGGTATTGAGGTACCCCACTACAACTGTGTTGATGTTTATCTGATCTTTTGTGTTTAGTGGTATTTATTTTATGAAGTTTCGGACATAGTGGTTGGTGTATGTTATCTCTTCCTGTCTAACTGTTCCTTTAAACAATATTTAGTGACTCTTTTTTTTCTTTTAACGAATTTTGTCTTGAAGCACACTTTTTCTGAAGTTAGCATACTTATACCTGAGAATGGACTGTGGCATTCTTAATATTACAAAAACAATTGGTTAGAAAAAGAAATTTGGTTACTGACAAAGGAAACCTATTAGTAGTGACACGTATACCACCCTGGCAATAGCAAATATGTCAGCGAAAATAATCTAATCCAAGACAAGTTGAATACTGGCATATCATTAAAAAACCAATAATGTGATACTTTTAACCATAGGAAAGACATTTACAATTATAGGAATTCATTTATTGAGAAAGTTCTGTTGCTACAACTAGGCCATTGAATGAATTGGTCATCAAATGAAGAAATGTATACAGTATGGACATTACAATATTCATAACAAAGAAATGGTAAAAGGAAATGTCCACTTGATGACTGTGTTCTTATTTGAATAACTCTTACATGCAATACTATAGAACAGAACATAACTATAATACTGTAATATACTGTAAAAGCAGCAAAAATTACAGTACTTTATAAATAAGGTATACCGTAGCAAAAAAAAAAAAAAGAGGTTCTGTAAACAAGAAGTACAGAACTGTACACTACCACCTCCCACAAAAAAGGAGTTATATGTCCAAGTAGCTGGTTATAAGTGCAAACAGTGATTAAACAGCTAGGTCATTCAGGAATATCTGTATAGGATGTGCACTGAGACATACCAAATATTAACCTTCAGTATATATTTCCTAAATATGACAACTATACCTTAAGTAACAATGAAAAATAATTAAACACTTGAAACATACAGTCAACTAAAGATTATAGAAGCTTAAGGGTTATACCACTAAAGATAAAGGGACTTGGGAATGGGAGATTGAAAGAAGAAAATTTTGAAAAGTTAAGACAGTAGAAAACAAGGAGAGAAAATGAAATGAAGGATTCTATTAAAGAGTTGAAGTATATTCACAGAATCAGAAAAAGTAACAGCAAAGAACAAGAAAGAGAAGAAGAGAGAAATAAAAAGTATCACGAATATAAAGAAAAAAATTAAAAAGAAAAAGGAATAAATGAAAGAACAAAATGAAAAAGAATATTTAAGCTTCAATAAAACCAGTGAATAAGAAAGAGGGGAAAAAGCGAAAAATGAGTGTAAAAAATTTTCTCTGTATGTTTGAATGAGTACTTTTTTCTTGCTTGCTTTGTCTAGGACTTAGTAATCCATCAAGTCATGGTTTTCTCCATGTAGCTTTATGGCCTGTGAGTGGGCATGGTGCTGCCCTGTGCCTGAGTACTTCTGTCTGTTTACCCAAGTCTATAGCAACTGGCCAAGCCCATTGTGTCCTAGTAGATGGGAAAGATAATTAGGTCTCAGATCTGTGCTGAATCTAGGCAGCAAGGGAAGGGTTCAAGAAGCCCACTGTCTTTAATGCCAACACTTTCAGATGTTTCTGAGTGCAACACCAGCTTGGCCTTGCTTCCCACCATGGAGGGCCTGGCCTACTTAGCTTTTAGGTCTGAGCTTAAGTCTTTAGGTGTCTTTGTCTAGCCTACACCCTCTCTGTGACTGTCTGCCATGGCTACCTTTCACCCTGTCAGTGTGGGAAGGTTACAATAGGAACCCTGAAGTGTAGTTGTTTTTAGTTGTTTCGTTGTTTAGAGTCTCAGGTCTAAATAAATAACCTCTTCCTTCAATGGTACCTGATTAAATACTCTCTGACAATATGACAGGTGCCAGACCTTATTACCTCTCCAGCTTTTGTAGTTCACCACGGCTGTGGGATCCTCCCTCTAGTGCCAACAGACAACTTTATGGTGTCTTCTGGAGCTCTTGGCCCAAGGTTTACCTTCAATCTGAAGGGCAATTTCTCCTTCCCCAGAGTAGGGATGAGCTTCCAGGCTGCTTTTTTCTTTTCACTGTGTCATTGTCCTCTTCTCCAATTTTTCTGTAGCTTGTAATTTTCCCATTAGTTCTTTTGGGATTTCTAGAGATCTACTCCTTTTTTTTCCTTCTTTATGTTGAGTTGTTATTTTGCAGGTGTCTGGATTTCAGATTTCTGAGAGGCTGAATTTTGCTGCTGAGCATTTTGCCCCCCCTCCAGTTTTTTAACATAAATTCTTTATGACAGTTTTCTAGATTATGATTCCAAGGTTACTTACCTCAAAATTGCTTAGGGAATTATTTAAACTTCCACAAGTCTTATCTTAGAACTCCTGGTTCAAATTTCTGAAAGTTGGTTCTTGAACAGTTTTCTCTGAAATTCCCAGACCATTGTGTACACTTAAGAATGAGAACATGTTCTGTAATTGGTAGTGATATTACGCTCAACTATCTTCTCCACCCAGTTTTTAAGAAAATGAGCTGCTAGGAAGAGATATGATGATGGTGCAGATTATTAAACAGAAAGAAAGTAAAGGCAGAGTTGAGAAGTAGAGCTCCAATCTGTTTAAGTTTTGTGGTGGTTTTGAGGCATTTTTCTCTACCTTTAACATTGCTTCTATTCCAGTCCCCTTGCTATTTCTGCTGGCCGCGTTTAAGTCATATTAGTCTAGTCATACTTTTCTAAATAAACATGGTTATTAAATTGAAGCCAAACACCTTTGTCTGTTCTATAATAACCTTTAAATATGACTCCATGTATATTTTCAGACATCTTTCACTACATTGGTAGAGTCTTTGCACGTTCAGCTACTCACCTACCTTCACCTTGTTTATGGATTCTTAAATTCTACTCTTTGCTTGTAATCTTATCATTCCATATCTGTCTCAAAAACATAGAACTAATATGATCTTTATTTTACAGAAGTGGCCATTCTAGTCCATGTTCTGTTCTTCTAACTAATTTCCGAAGAAGTTTATAATCTATCAATCATGTACATTTTTTGGAGTCTCATATTTGAATTCATATTTATTTTTCTTTATTACATGTAAGATAATTCTTATTGTGAACACAATTATTATACAGATTGGTATTCTTCAAAGCTGAAACTTATTCTTTTACAGAATCATGCTCATCATATAATTATTATAAGAAAAAATCTAAATCCTAGAGCTTGCCAATGACTTCTGGGATTAATTTAGTGTCTAAAAATTCATTACTGTACCACAAGTAATAAGTTACTAATCTTGTAGACAGCTACAATCATTCCATGCACAACCTCCATCAGCCACCTCCCCCAAACCATTTTGTATAAATACAAACCTGAGCTAAATGTATTCTGTTTACCAAGAACAGATTATTCTAGAAGACGGGCTGGGGATTTAGCTCAGCGGCATAAGCGCCTGCCTTGCAAGCAGGCAGTTGTGAGCTTGATCCCTGGTACCGATAAAAAAAAAAAGATTTTTCTAGGAGAAAACAGTTATCACATGCAATCTATGACTTCTTTCACTCGCCTGAATGCTAACTATGTTAAATTTAGGATTTTCTATGGTTCTGCCTTAAATGTCACACTCTCACATCTAGAAAAATTCTGAAGGCTTCAACAGTATTCTTTTGGACAAACTGTGGCAAGTTGTTATTATATTGTTGTTAATATTATCTGTTTTCTTCTACAACCTGAACTTCATCCATAGATTCACACTATACTGAGTCCCACAGAATGCTGAACAGCAAAAGAGCAGTTTTACTGCAAGATGGTTGAACTTAGTGGATACTGAATAATCAGAAGAACATCTTTTTGTGCAGCTGAAGTTTTTTTCATAAATAATGGGATTTTGAGCAGGTTTGTAAGGATTTTTGTTTGTTTTACATGCAGCTACAGATAATGTCTGTTTCTGCTCTATGATTTATTAGATGTGCAGCCTTTTGGAGTTCAGTGACTTTTTCTGAGTCTCAGTTCTCTCGTCACTATCAGAACTAATAAAATGCAGTCTTTTGTCTTCAACATTGGAGCATTTACATGTACTGTACATATTCTTAGTATCTAATGTGGAGTAGTTTAAAAAGAAGGAATGTATATGTTGATGGATTTGTGTTATTATTATTATTCTCAAGTAGTACACTAGTATATTATTTGGGACACTGTTAAAAACTCTGATTGGAATAAACTATAAACTTCATTTTTGCCAAAAATATTATACAATTAAACATATTAATGGAAATTTTAAGAATATGCATACTTCTTATGCTGATTTTCAGACAAATAAAACACTAAAATTCAGCAGATTATTGTGCATTATTCTTGTATATGCTATTTCAGGTTTAGTTGCCATAGTGTGAATAGTTTTAATGGAATATAAAATTCAATTTTGGTTAGTATTTTTTACTTTAGAAATAAATGCTGTCAAGAATAAAAATGTGTTTTAAAAACTTGGAAACATGAATCAGTTATATATATATATATATATATATATATATATATATATATATGCATGTATATTTTATATATGCAGAATTCTCCTTGTTAAAAAAAGTGAGATTCCTGAAGGAGTAAAAATATAAAGTTATGATTATTTTTTCTATTGGACTAAATAAATTAAATATCTATTAGGAATATATTGAAGGGAAAAAGAGTATAATTTTCACTGTGCAATTGTGTATGTATTCTTCCATTAGTTTCGAACATTTTCTATATACATTTGGTGCAGTTTAGAGAGTCACTTAAATTCTTTTTTTTTTCTTTAGAATTTTAAAATTTCTAATTTTCACATTCATTGTTTTGTTACTGATATGTAAAATTTGTGTATATTTAAGATGTACATGATGATTTACTCTATAAACACATTACAAAACAAGAATCACATCAAACGAGTTAATGTATCTACTACTTCACATAGTAGCCATTTTAGTCAGGGTTTTCCAGAGGAATAGAACCAATGGAATGGATGGAATTACAGGAGAGGATTGCTTGGATTGGCTTACAGGAGCAGAGGCTGAACAGTCCCACAGCGGCCACCTATCTGCTGGCTGGGAAGGCTGAGGAAACTGGTTGCTGCTGAGATTGAGAAACCCGCAGACTCAAAATGAGAGGAATGAATGAGGCAGCCCCCTCAGAGACTGCAAGCCTGAAAGCCCCTTGGAAAGCTGCTTGTGCAAGGCCGTGTTCGAAGGCTGAGGAATCTGGAGTGTGATGTCCTCACGAAAAAGCAAAAAACACACTTGTTTAAGAAGGGCAATTGTGCGTGTGCAAGCTCCCCCTTTCTTCACTCTGAAACCTCAGTCTCTTAGATAGTGAAGCCCCTGTTCAGGGCGGGCCTTCCTCACTGGATTTCCTCACCCACGTGCTGTTCTTCTCTAGAAAGGCTCTCTGAGACACACCCAAAAGAGTGCTTTACCTATCCTCTAGGCATCCTTCAGTCCAGTCAAATCCACAACCAAAATTGACCATTCCCAGTGAAATTTCTTCCCTTGTTCAGGATCAAACCCAGGGAACACTGAAGTACATTCTTAGGTCTTTCTCTTTTTTTTAAATTTTCTTTTGAGATATGTCCTTTCTACTTCCCAGGCTGGGCTCGCATTTTCGATCCTCCTGTCTCCAGGATTACAGGCAAATTCCAAAAAGACTGGCCACAGTAACATTTTCTGTGTATGCAGCAAGCACACTTAAAATCCACTTGGAAAATTTGAAGTACATGGTACAGTGTCATTAAACTAAATTCTTAACCTTATGTATACATCCCTGCATTGTAGCCCAAGGAGTCTGCACTGCTTCTGTCACAACGCACTTTGAATCTCATTGGGCTTTATGTTCTCAATGAGAAGCACCACTGGTGAAGAGTGAATGTTTAACGCACACTTAATAAATAACCATACTCATTGATAAACAAAACAATACATGTTTTAGGATGAAACAATACAAGACACTTCCACTTGTCAGTTTTTCCACATTTAAAAATATTATAAACGCCTACTAAAGGGATTTACTATAGTAAATTCCTTCATTTCTTACTTTTTTTCTCCCTTCTTTTCTTCCAACTTGTAAGAAAAACACAATCAATGGAAGAGGAATTGAAAGAAGGGAGAGACGTCTACTCATCAAGAAAAAGTGAGGCTGAAACTTAAGCATAAATGTTGCTGTAGCGGCAAAAATGGGAAAACAGCCAGTGCTGGCTTAAACAGAGCACGGCAGACAGAGTGAGGGGCACGTCCTGCCGCACAGGGAAGCCTGCGGCTGACGCAGGACGGCAGGCGGGAGGGCTCTGTCACCATGGATGCCACTGGGGATCGGGATATATGGAGTGATTTCCAGCTACTTTGCCAGTTGGGGACGGTACCCGGGATGACAGGGCGCAGTGCTGTGTGATGAGAATCAGAAGACGAGGGAGACGTTAACGGGGTGAACGACACACGTGAACATCAAGCCCTGTGCCTGTTACAGTGAAACGTGACAGCACAGTCTTCGTGCTAATCTGCTGAACAGGGCAACAGCGTAATGCTGTAATGACTAGCAGTAAAAAAGGAAGAAGAGTGAAATTATCACACTGCATTATTTAAAACCAAACTTACTTTTTAAATGAAACTTAGAAAATTTCCCCTTTAGGCAAATTCAGAGGGAAATAGTGAGGTAAATTCAAAATCAGGTAAAGTTGATGTCTGAGTCAGTTTCCTTGTTGCGGAGACATAATACTTTACAAATTAAGGGGGAAAGGGCTCATTTGCGCTCATGGGTTTTAGAGGTTTCAGTCCATAGTGGGCTGGTTCTAAGGCTGACGTGGTGTGGAAGGGGCTACTGCAGAAGAAACCTGCTCACAGCACAGTGGCCAGAAGGCAGAGTGAGAAGGAAGGAGCCAGCTCAGCTCCAAAACTAACCCGTGGCTGATTCCACTGATGAGCACAGCACTCCTAGGACTCAATCACCTTGCACAAGCCCTGGCTCTGAAGTCCTGAAGCCTGTTGGGGGCAGTCTGGATCTAAACCATAACAGTATTCTGATCCGATTGAACGTTGAATCAAGGGCCCTCAATCACAGTTCCTTCCTAGCTGCTTCCTCTCTTTCCCTTGTCATTCCTCTCCTTTCCTTCCATTTACCTCCACCAGTACTGACTGCTATGAGAATGCAGTGAAAATCGTACCACAGATCATTCATGCTTGTCTCATGGGATCACAGTTAAATAAAGGAAAATGATAATTCTCAATAGATGAATTGGATGATCAGATAGGAGAGGAAATTGACATAATATATATGTGAAAAAAATATTTCTATTTCTTTCTTCCTCATCTTGTTCTCCTTTTTCTTCTTCTTTTTTTCTTCTTATTCTTCTCAATGCTGGGAATCAAAGCCTTGAGCGTGTTAGGTAAGCACTTTACCACTGTGCTATACCCCAGCCCCAAAGCTTTGCAGTACCAACGTTATGACTTTCTCTTTCAACCTCAACAGGTCATGGTGACTGACAATACTTTATTCAGGATACTGCCTCTATAATCCATCTCCTTTCCGGCAGAAAACTGAGTCCCTACCCTTTCCCTACCCCAACTGTTCATCACCAGATGTTGGATAAATGTGCAAATGAAAAGCTTGATTAGATGCTCTATTATGTTCTGCCAAATTATGAAAGACTTAAGAGTTGGATTCAAAGCCTCTTTAGACAAAAAAAAAGCAACTAAAATTATAAAATTTGAACAGGAGCCAGGAAAATCCACCTATTGCAAATATTGCCCTTGCTAGCTCCATAATAATGCTCATTAATTAAGCAGTTCCTCATTGGTTATGTGCCTAAATTAAATCCTGGCTACGTGAAGTTTTGCAGAGCAAAGAGAGGAGGAACTGTATACAATCAATTTTTTTTTCTTGTCATTTATTGGGACAAATTTGGAACATTAAAACATTGAAAGTATCCTAATTCTAGCTAACCATTTATCCCTAGGCTTCATTTAATGATACCATGCAAATATGAAGGCTTATATTTCCAAAGATTTGTCAGACCACATTCATCTTGTTTGTAAGGGACTCATATTTGATTAGAATCCGTGAACTAGAATCTTGAGAACTACCCTAGAAATCAAATCTCTCTTCCTCTTTTTTTCTCATCTTTTGCCAACATGCTGAAGGCAAACACTAGTGGTTTTCAATAATGAAAACACATTCACTATTTTTTAAATTAACTATTTTACATTAGATTCACAATCAAGACACTTTAAAGAACTTCAATGTTAATGTGCTTTCAGAGCAAGTGGGATTTTCACTGATGGGTAAATGTGTTATTCATTAGATACTGTGAGAAAATTGATGTTCTAATGTAAATCCTGAAGCATTTCACTGACAACTGTTAGAGTGTCCATCATCGTTTCTTTTAGCATTATCCTGAAGAAATATAAAATGAAAGAAATGCAGGGTTTTTGTTGTTGCTGTTGTTTTTGTTTTAACTTTAGTTCTTTGACAAGGTAAGATTTTCTTGAACATGAAAGCATGTAAGACTGCTGGAGGTTTTCTGTACAAATGTCAGAATTAAAAAGATTCAGGAAAGATCTTGTGGCTTCCCATTTGTCCCCAGTATAATTTTCTGTAAGCCAACATAACCCCATTCTGAAGCTGCTATGTATTTTTTCCTTCCCTGTGTCTGGCATTGTTGACTGTATTTTTCTTAACATTTCTGTTAAGATTTCCTCACATTGACAATTAGATCTAGAATGCTAATTTTTTTGTTTTACCAAAATTAGTTTCTTTTTAATAAATGTACCATCTCTTATTTATCCACCTTCATATATGCGGAAAAATCAATTGTTTTCTGTCCCTGTGCTAACATTATTCCTTTAGTTGGAAAGTTTGATTCTTTTAACATTTTTCATGATTAGTCATATATATGGAATTAATTCTCCCAGGCTATTTTTCTATGTTCTTTTTTTGTTTGTTTGTTTGGTTGGCTGGTTGGCTTTTTTTTTTCTTTTTTGTTTGTCTTTGGCTGTTTGTGGTACCGGGTATTAAATCCATGGCTGTACACTGAGATCTAGCCCTTGATTTTTAATATTATTTTATTTTTTAATTTTTAAACAGGATTTCACTAAATCACTAATTGGCCAAGCTGCAGGCTGGGCACCAACTTGTGATCCTAGCACTTTAGTTTCCCACAGTCTGAGGTCACAGACCCAGATTTGTCTTTTTTTTTTTTTTTTTCTTACTCATGGGTTTTGTTTTCTTAGCCAGTTATTAACTTTTAATTCTTTATCAAATTTATAAGTTTACTTCATTTATTGTATACCTTTTTATTAACTGAAAGTTATACAATCTATTTCTGTCCCCCAATAAGTATTATTTTACAGCATATACAATTGAATTGAATCTAAAGCTTACCAACATTCTGCCCGTCTCTTGAAGAACAAATGGTCTGCCCTTGGATTTGAGTCAGTCTGATGTGGATCAAGTTCTGGAACACTATGACCTGGCACATTCAGCCACTGTGTTTAATGTCCTAGGTTAGTTGTAAAATTCATCCATCACAATTTTCCATTAGTGCCTTACCTTTTCTTCTCATGCAACACCTCCTCTTGCTGCGTTAAGTTCCTTTTTTTCCCCCACAATTTTGCTTGTGGTTGCTATGTAACTGAATTCATGTGAGTGTTAAGTAGATGGACTGTTTTTCTTCAGCTTTACTGATTTATAAGGTGCTGGATTCCACATTGGCTGTTGAAGTGCGTTGAAGAGAGTGTTGCTGTGACCCCATGTGTTGCTTTTGGAAAGAATGACTTCTCAAGTCAAATTGTTCCTTCTCTGAAGATAATCTGCGCTTGTACTATGCTTCTGTTTAGTTTCTTTCATGTCTTGTGTTACACATTTTACTGTAACATGTTTGGGTTTTGCATTATTTGTTAGAAATCTTGGTTTTCTAGTATTTATGGCTATCAAAATTTCTGGAGTATTCTCTTTCCTTTCTTGTTTCTTTCTTTTCCTTCTCCTTAGCCCATTTACTTTACTCATGTTGAAACTTCTTTTAAATTATATGACTTATATTTCATATATTTCATCTCTATTCCTATGTGCTGAATCATGGCTATTTTTCTCATTTCTCATTTACCTTTAAGTGTGTAATTGTAATGACATTTTTATTTCTACAGATTTATTTAGATTCTTTTGTAGCCTTCCTTTTTCTATCCTTTAAAATATTTCTTTGCGGTTTTTAATTTTGCTATCACCTCTTAGTCACTTTACATAATTTGTTGTGTAAAGTGGGCTTGTATTAAATTTCTGGGAACCAAAACTTCCAGGCTATTATGCAAGCTACCTCTCACTCATTACAGTAATTTCTTTATATTTTTAATTTTTAAAAAAATATGATCTAATATTCTGTTGTCAGACATTTTAAGAGCTACAGTGAGTTTACTACATTTCGAAAGTGGATAATGTAGAAGTTTCCATATATTGGGACATTTTTAAAAATAATGACTTTAAAATGTCAGTGATCATGCTTTAATATGTTTGGGCCATATTTTTCTTAATCCAATGTAAAGGTAGGTTTTCATTCAGTTTTTAATTTCTTTACTCCAGGATGCGATATATTTCTCAGGTCTCAACCATAAATTTCTCTGTCACATTTAGATAAATTTCTACATATCCTTTCCCAAATAGGCATGAAGATCTAATCTCAGATTCTTATCCTGTACCCAGATCTGAAATGATCTTTACAAAGCATGGTGATCATGTTACTAAACAATTTTACACCTGTGTTAAACAGTTTTAACACGTTTGGTGTTATTCCTCAGATAAAGCTATAAGCCTTGAAACTTTTTAAATGGGTTTTTCCATCTTTTTCTACTACGTACCCTTCCTCCTACTGATATCTTCCTAAATTCATCTTCACACTTTATGGATCACCTGTGTTTGACTTCTAGTTTCTTGATTAACAGGTTCTCTTGTGTATTGGCCTTTAAACAGCTGTTACTATTTCACAGATTACTTATTCTCTTTCCCTTTCTAAGACAATATTGACTGATTCCAGTCCTCGGTATTATGTAGACTTCACTAGCATGAAGTTTTTTCAACTCTTGGGCATTTTTCTTAAAATTTACCCTATCATTGCAATAATCTCATTGTTTGTCTTCCTTGATAAATTAAAAACTCTATGCGAGTAGGAAGAATGTATGTATCATGCATACTGCTGCATACCCAGTGCCTAGCAAACTTTCTATGCAAAGTCAATATAACATTACTATTTGTTTTTTAAAATAAATAAGTGCATATATTGAATAAGTGAATAAAGAGTAACTAATTTTTTCTTTGGTTTTTGGTTATGATTCAACACACACTGCTAAATGTAATTATGCTTTCAATGAACTGAAATTCCAGTTCAATATCATGTATACAGTTGCTTACATTAAATAGAAGGTATTTTAAATTGATGTGAATTTTTATGGCTAGTGCCTACCTAATGAACAATGTATTATATATAGCTTTCTAGAACATTGTCTCAGAAGCTACTTGTTCTGGTGGTCAGAACTTGATCACCTCTAAGTTTCTAAGGCTCTTTAAATGACACAATCCAAACCCCCCTATAAACTTCTCTTTGGACCATAGTAATGGTGAAGTTGAAACCATGTTAAAATTTCATTGTACCAACTTTAATTTTAAGGATAATCTATGAATATGGATGAAAGAAAAGCTAAAAGAAATTCTCCCTGAAGAGAATTAAAGTCATCCAAGACAGAAGATGTGCAGAGTAAGACACTGCATGCATGATTCTCAGCTGGTCCTGGCGAGTTACTGCAGGCAGAAATTATAAAATGAAACATCTGAAACCACTGTCATGCTGCCTTACCAGTGGGTGTGTGCGGATGAACATACAAGAGCTCTTGATTTGACATTGTAGGAGAAGAGAAAGAAAACAAACAGCAGTGTACATCTACAAACAGTTAGTAGTGGGACAGGTAATGGCATTCTTCCTTTTACTTAATTATTCTGTAATATATTAAGATGTAAACTATGCTCTCATTTGAATATTAAATATATTTTCTCTCTTTTCTATATAGTTGATCTAGATAGATTTGAATTCTATAATAAAGAAAGATGTTTTTCTTTATATTTTCAGAATCATTTTATCTTCATATTTAAAGAAGTGACTCTATTCTATGTATACACTTTCCCTATTTCCATAAAAAATAAAAAGATGCAGTGGTTGAATCTTGTTTTAAGATAATTGGGAATATTAAATTTTTTTTTGCACTGCTCAGACAAATATGTTTTTGAATTTAGTATTTTAAATTTAACCCTGCTCTAACCTTGTGTTAATAAACTAAATACAAAACTTTGATTGTAGGTTAGTAGGGTTCTTTCAGCTTCATGTTATTAGCAAGCTATACTTAAAATGTTACCTTTTTTGGTAATGCTCAAAAGTCCAATGCTTGAATTTCTATAGAATCTGGAGCAGTCATATAACACAAACAGCTAGTTTTCTAAAAAGAGTGACAGGTGCTATTGAAAGACTGGAACATTACTATTTTAATTCCTCTATCATATTAAGCAAAAAGCCAAACCTCAGAATATAGAGATATTTTCACTCAGCAAACTAATTTATTCCTGTTCAAAAACCCTTAAAATATTTGTCAGGATTGCACAAATGATTTGTTTTGGAAATTCTCTGACCACAAAGTTCCAGGTAATGGTTCATAGCATAGTTGTTGGTTTATTATTTCATAGAATTGTATGCAATTTACACTGGGTTCTTCATTGATTCTAAAAAGAATGCCAGAATGAATCTGAGGCACTTTTTATATGATATGAATACATCTGTTTTCTAAACACTGTCTGTAAGCAAAGTGATTTTAATTTGGTAAATAAGTGCAATTATATCATAAGCTTCAACATAAATGTGGCACTAATATAACAATAAATCAATGCTAGATTAATTTGAGGAATGGAACTTGAGTAGTATTGCCAAATCAAGCCTAGAGTTCAGATTTACAATGCATGTGTTAGTGTTTGCATGAATCTCATGGTGGTTAAAAATAAAAACAAATTGACATTTTCTGCATATACTTTAGTTAATTTCCACCGAAATTAATTTTAAAAAATAAACCACAAGATACTGAGTGTTGGATGAGAATTGTTTGGAATATTTGTGGAATTAGTTAAATTGATAATAATGTGTGTCCTGGAAACAAATGCTTTGCTATAGAGAACACTCTTGTTAATTTCATTATCGTTTAGGCAATTTTAAGGAGCTCATAAAAACTAACATACAGCATCATTATGGCTGCAGTGACATTTTTAAAAAGTGAAGTCGATGCTATTAGAAGGGATATGACCATTTCTTAGCCAATGTCCCCCAAATCTGTTAGCTCAGATATGTACAAAAGTCTTACAGGTGAACAGAGAAGAAAAATGACTTCTTTCCAAATGTCATGAGTTCCACAATAATTATGAGCACATACTCTGGAGGAGTATTCATGATATTCCCTAACACATTAACATAGTGTCTGTTTAAATAAATGTTCACTCTTTAAATACTGTTAATTTATCTTATTATTTAACCAATGTATTATATTGGTGGGCTTCTTTTCAGAAATCAGTACTTTCTATACTACTTCCTTCTTGGTCTTTATATTATGTCTATTTTCCAGTGGTTAAAATACATTTAACTCGTGAGTATAAAATAATTGTGCAATGCTTTAAATTTTATGCAAATGCTACTTTTCTGACATGATTTTCTGATATGATTTTAATCTATCAGAATTGTTTCATTTATCATTAAAATCTTTATTTCTCTGCCAAAAAATCTGCCCAATATGTGCTCCCAGGCACTGAAAGCCAGCATCATCTGGACATTGTTTTCAACCTGCACAAATTTGTGGAAAAGTCTGACATATACATCTCCTCATTGGACTTAAACATTTGCAAAGTAAAAGAGTAAATAAATTTCTCTCTTTATCAGGGAGCCTGAAATTCTATATTGATTTTATCACAAGTAAGTTTCATGGCCTGTGAGAGTGAATTGATTTCTGGGCCTTCCACGGTGTACATCTTTGCACATAGCCAGTTTAATTGACAGCACACTTGCTCTGGAGACCCCAAGAACTACACTTCCTAACTTAGGGGTTTTCATCCCCTGTCATCTCAAGTGTCATTGCAAAGACATTCATCACAAGTCTCTGTCGCCCGACAAATAATGGGCCTCGGCTGAAACATACACACTTGCACTGCTTGGGTGACAGGTCTTGCTGTTGGCTCCTTGAGATTATAGAGAAGTTCACACTTGTCAAATGTGCTGCTGAAATGGCACTGTGTGTGCCCACTGAGGCTGCCAGTTTGGTGAAGGATGGCATTGAATTGAGAGCTCCCAGGACTGTGATGTTATTTAAAAAAAAAAAATGAACAAAACATGGCCATCTTCCCTCTGGGAGCGTGTGACTGTTTAAAAAAGGCTTTCACAGGCAGGCGTTATGGATTTGCTGCTTTAGAGTTGCGCTTCACTGAAATAATAACTCCATGAGATGTGAAATGCTTTTCTTCTGCTTTATACCTCTGATCTTGGAAGGAAGGGGAAGACACAGGAATTCACATCATAATAATTGTCTTCCATTGAATAATATTGGAATGCTTTCTTATTGTTTAATAGTTTCGTGTTGTAAATGTTAAATGGCTTATAATCGAGCCATATGGCTTGAACTGTCAGTATCTAAGCCTAGGGGTTATAATCACTCTGCGTATTCAGAGAGATATCTGAAGGCTTATCAAGCGAGCAATGTCCTCTTAAGAATGAAGCATGTAGGGTGAAATAGAGGTTCCCTGAAATCATGATGTTCTTCAGGGTATCACAAGCCTATTACATCCCTCCTTTTATGATGCAACAGCTATTTCCAGTCCCTTTGTCTCATCTTTCCTCCCAGTCTATTTCATTACATTTACATTCACATGATGTGAACATCCTAATTAATATTTGGGATGAACATATTGCCTGGGAGAATAAAGTTATAAAAATAGGAACTAATGGAGTTTTCTTTAAACTTCATAAAACATTATGTGTTATCCTTTTCCAACTGAACTTTATGGTGCCAATTAGGGGTAGTCAGCTGCCATTACCATGGCTCCTCCTTGGTCCACCTTGTCTTTAGTCAACTTTTAGTTGACTTTGGACCTGGAGTCTGTTCCATCAGTATTAACTACACTCCAATTTTCCTTCTTGTTCTGTAATCTCTACATATGACCAGAAACTCACTTAAGAATTAACTTTGAGAGC
The DNA here is from genome assembly GCA_004027295.1 of Dolichotis patagonum. Lineage (NCBI taxonomy): Eukaryota > Metazoa > Chordata > Mammalia > Rodentia > Caviidae > Dolichotis > Dolichotis patagonum. The sequence continues at coordinate 41,803 of PVJX010001443.1, read as the reverse complement.
CAGAACACTTCCTGTAAGCTGCAGTTTTGGGTTTGATAGTAAAACCTAATATCATATTTTGTAGATCATAATTTAACTCCCAAAAGTCCCTAAGACAAAGTCCCAAAAAAGACAGTATCTTTTCCTCCAAAATTTTATCGGACTTTAAATAATACTTGGAAGTTGTTGACCAAAATTAAATAACATGGAAAATTGGGACTTTCTTGTTAAATTGTCTCAAAACTGAAATACCCTTTTCATTCAGTGACCCACTTCTAGAATAAATGCTCATTAATTTGTCAGTTAATATACAAGTGTTTGGCCTGGGGTCATTCTGCAATAAGGAAGACAAATTTTCTGTACTTTAGCAGGAAATTAATAAATTATACGTTTTCAGAAAAGAACCCAGGCTTCGTAAATAAGACTTGTAGATTGCCTGCCACTTAGCTTATAAAGAATATACAACTTTTATGAAGAAACCTTTCTATTTTCATGTTTGATAAGAAGTTTAGTACTTGTGAAAAACAGAATCCACCTAGATTCTATGTGTTCAGCATTCCTTTGAGAATTTGGGACTTTGGCCAAAGCATGATATTTAAAACTACCAATCTTTGCAGATGGTTCATTTAGTGGTCTTTGTCTTTAAATTTTATTGATTTTAAACAGTCTCACATATCATGTGAAGTGCAATTATTTTGCATTACTATACTGGGAACTCCTCAGTGGATTTTTAAAATGGTATTATTGTTCATACCTAACAACTAAAATACTGCATTTTGAATTTTTTCTTAGTTGAAATAGATGGAAGCTATAATCTATGTAAAAAGAACAATATTTCATAATGATTTACTCAAGTGGGAAACAGAACTTACCTTTCCTGAATGTGTTATATCTTTATTATTTGCATTAAATGAAGGTATATCTTACTAATGTGGATTATTTTTGTCTCTTCCTGCATTGCTCAGATATGCGAGTAAAGTAAATCTACTTATAGCTAACTTAGATACTATTAGTAGCATACTAAAACTCTGCAGAAGTTTGAGTTTATTCTACACTCAAGGAACAAAGAACCTGATTGTAATTAAGCACATGGCTTCTATTTTAGGCATACCACTCTGCTAGTGAAAGCTGTTGGAGAAATAAGAGCATAAGTGGAGCACATCTGTATCTTTGTCTCATGGGTCACTGAGCAACAGTCTGTGCAAAACCTGTGCTCAACCTCTTTGTAAAGTATGTTATGGTTGGATGATGAAAGCTTTAACTGGCCAGAGACAGCCACTGGCCACCAATGGCCACAAGTGATCCAGCATGGGATTCAGAGAAAGGAATTTCATGGAAAGCGCTTAACCCTGAATCCAGATGAGTGGGGAGAACCCTAAGGTCTCATTAGAGATCCAGTGTATATAAAATACAGTGCTATGTAATATTTAGAAGTTATTCTTCAGCTGTTCTTGTCCCTTAAAAATTGAGCTCATAAAATTGTACTCACTGACTAGAATGCCAACTTCATGTTAGAAATACATACATATATAATAGATACACATAAATGTGTATTATACATTACGAAGTCCTAAAAAATGCTGCAAAGCAGAATCCTCAATGTTTAAGGTGTGAAGTTAATTACTGTGAAGCAACAAGTGGTTTATATGAAAGACTTTACTTTTCAAAGTACCAGCATTTCTACCACCTGTCAAGTGACTCAATGCTTCTTTGCTTTTCTCTCTTCTTAATTAAAGTAGAACCTTGGAGTAAATTCCTAGTGTTGGAAGTATGAAGCAAGTAGGGTGAAATCAAATTAGCTAATACTTCTTAATTTTGGCTGTATATTGGGCATCTCTTGGAGAGATTAAAAGTAATTCCTACTCTTAGAAAGTCTAAGTAATTGATATGGGTGTGGCCCGAATTGGGGGGTTTTGAACATTACCTGTATGACTTTTAACATGAATCAAAGCTGTGAAACGCTGAATTAAACATTGAGAGGCATCAAAACTCATCAGTTAGTCCTGACAAAAAGTAGCCATATTTTCACCTGATTGGATGTAAAACAAGAAAGTAATACAGATTGTCTATGGAAATATTCTTTAAATTTGGACACGTGACTTTTGTTAGGCTTCAAAATGTAAGACTTCTCCGAATGGAAGAAATATTAGAGTTCCCTGGTTTCTGAATACACTCATTATTTATATTAACATCTGATATAAATGTGTCATGTTACTCAGAAGCAGGAATGCTCCTTCTTTCTTTACAAATTTATCATCATCAATGATTTTAAAAATGATCTTGAAAGACCAATAGAGTAAAGCTGAGTTTCAAAGTTAACATGAGTTTATTAGGCATTGATCTACTAGGTCATGCTTAGAGATTTCCCAGACCAAATTTTTGTAGTACATTCTAGCTTAGAAAATTATGGTTAGGTTTTGAAAGTAAAACATCATCATTGAGCATCCTAGTTCTTAGAGATTTAGGTATTTTATATAACCATTTATGGCTCTGAAATTCATCTTTCCTTCTTAACTCATAAAAGCAATGATGATTGTTTTGAGACTATTTCAACAGTTACTTAAAAGAGGATATTATGCTTGTTATATTAAAATAGAAAAATACCAACCTGATTTTGTAAAGATAAGCCTTATAGGGAAAAATGAAATATATCAGAATATTTGGTTTTCTTCCTAGTCCTGTCGATTCATTTTCTACAGTCAGGTATGCTTTGGGAACAAACAGATGTCTTGTCCTCATGTATAGTTTTTCTCATAATGCTATAACAGGATGATAATATATGTATAGAGTGGGAGGTAGTCATATGGATAACTTGAACTTAGCACAGAATGTTCTAACATGTAAAAAAGATTTTATTATTTTATTTGTCTTGTTTTATTTTATTATTTTGTCTTCATCCCATTCTTCATCAGGAATCTATTAGAAGGTAGTATTCTCAGAGAGCAGATGACACACTAAAGTTCAAACAGTTTACTACAGTTTTCAAAGCTGCACAGTTACTCATTGCTGAAGTCAGGAATTTAATTCTGTGTGACTTCAAACTTCTCTATTATAATATTTTATAGCACATTGTTGAAATCACCAGAAAACTTCCTGTCTGTGCCTTTTAAAACATGAAAAACTAACAAATAAATAAAACATGCAGTGGTTTTCATCCTTGCCTCAGTGTTACAGAAAGTAAGGGAATGATTTTGAAAAGAAAAAAAGTGATCTGAAGTTTACAATTTGAAATGTAGTCAGAATAAATTCGTGGTCTTTCATGGTCATTTTGAGGTGATGTAAAAGAATAGCACAGACAGGGTGCTTAAACAATAAGCACACACTTTTTGAAGCTCTGCAAGTTGGAATAAGCATGCCCCCATGTGTAGCTTTTTGGCAGGTGCCATCCTCCTGACACAGCAGGGTGAAGTCTGCTCCTGTCACCATTGTATTAGGATATGAATGGGCTTCATGAGCTCCTCTGAATGGCCTCATCTAAATCTATTTACCTCCTAAACTCCCAATTCTAAAAACCGTAAGTCTTCAACGCACACGATTTGAAAAAGAAATAAACTTTCAGCCCATCGCATAGTTTAAAATCTACTCAAACTATTTTCCTTCAACTAACATTACTCCCAAATTGAGATATTGATGCTTCTTGAGAAGAGGGGAAAGAGCGAATGGTCATACAGGTAATAAACACAGCAAGGCTATTGGCCTTGCTTAGATAGTATGAGTTCCACGGGTGTGGGACTGAAGTACTCAGGGACATCTTTTACTTTTATTACACTCTCCCTTTAAACTTTTGAACAATTATTCTGAACAATTATTCTCCTTTCCATGCCTTGGACTATTTTTAGTTACTAGAACAAGTCATTTTGTGTTCTGATTTAACTTCCAGGCTTATTTAGGCAGGGTTTATTTTGTTCTTAACCTGAGGAGTTCTTTTTTAAACTCAGTCTGTACCAAATATGGGAACTCACTCCACTAGCCAAAACTCTGAGATTATATTTGGAGGCACAGAATTCTTTGTACCTTCATGAGGGAAATATTTCAAGATTACTTGCCACAGGATTATACTTTGAAGATGGCCATTTATTTCATAATATATAAAGGTCCTTATAGCTTCCTAGAAAACACATTTATGCTTCATTAAAAATTTAAGGTAATCTATGTTTATATTTTCATCTTTAAACATTATAAAACAGAACAAAATATAGTTGAAAACAAGTTCTAATGTAATCATATCAATAAATATCAAGGATGAAAGTACCAATAAATATGAAGTGCAAGCTCCTACCAACTGTGCAATGAACCTAAGGAATTTAATGAACTTCACAAAATGAATAAGTACAGAATTGAAATGTGAATCCAAGGCTGATGATTTCCTTATCAACAGTCATGCATTAAATACTATTGATTAAAAAAACACACCTCAGAGTTGTAGAGGGCGCAAATCATAATACTGCCAGTACCTCCTAACCAAGTGTTTCCTTGCCAAGAAAATCATAAGCATCTCTTAGGTGGTAAGTAATTTCTTTAACTAGCTGATGAAAAACTCTGATTTTATTTTACCAGATAGATTTTTCTTTTGGTTATTTGCTATTTCTTTCTTATTGCTTTCCCAGTTTGACTCTGTGGCAAGTAATCTTGAAATCTTTCCCTCATGAAACATCCAGTCCATTGACAAACACTTGTGGATTCTCTATTATCAGTGAGCTTATGTCTCTTTTCCTTTCTCACTGCTACTGGAATACTACACACAACTCAGCTATCTACTTGCTCATCCTTCTGAGAATTGGAAGGCTGACGAACTCAGAGTGCAAAGATTGGTTTCAGCCTATAGACCCTGGCCATTACAATGTAACTCAGAAAAGCTTTTATCATTTTTATCCCTGTATCTTTATCTTGGGCCAATGAATAATAACAGTCATGTTCTGAACCTCAAACAAGCAAAATGAGTAACCAAAACATCAAGATAGAGCTAATAGAAGTAAGATTTAGAGATCAAAGTATCTACTTGGATTCTTGTTTCTGCATATTCCTTAAATATTTTAGGAGAGTTATTTAACTTTTTAAAATTTCATTTTGTTCTGTAAAATAAATACAATAATATAATAATTTTATAGGACTATCATGGAAATTCACTTAGTTTTAAGCATTTTACAAACCACAGTTACTCAGTAAGTACTAAGTATTGGTAAGTGATTTGTAAGCAACACATTTTTAGCATGGAAGGCGAGACATAAATGTATAAAGCCTAGAGTCTATATAGTGTCATAACATGATATTTAATATGCTATGCTATTTTTCCTAATTAGTAGTGGGCATTTAACTTAGTCAAAGGCAAATTGATGCTTTGATTAATTTTAACAATAAATTAATGGCTACTCATAAAAATGATTTTGTAAAATATAGGAAATAAATTGCTAATGAAACTAATTAGGAAAAAGTACTAATGTTTGCATTATACATTGTTTACAATGTTTATATTATAGAATCTTTTAGAATGTTTAGTATGATTATCAATTTTTTTGTTTGAGCAAATGGTAAATATTTTCCCTAATCCAAAACTGAGAAAATTATTATTTAAAAATATTTTAACAAAAATATTTACACTTTATTTTTTATCTTTGAGAAAAAACTCTTAAAAATTTATACTTGTTTATAAATGTCATAAAAAATCAAGAACAATGGTGGATGAACCAGTGAATCAATTAATGAAAATTTAAGGACCTATCAGGTGTCTTTCATAGAAATGGAAAAAAAAACCCTTCTCACAGTGCTTGATATGGTGAATCAAATTGTCCTGCCAGATTAGATTACTTGTCATTTATGAGCTGTTGTTCCTTTACATAACTCAAGATAATGTAAATAAATTTACTCTTCCTTGTGTTTTTAAGAATTTCTTTGAGAAAAGACTTGAATAAAACACTTTTCAATGGCAAGAATTCCTAGCTGTTTTTCCCTCTGCTATCAAAGCAAACGGTACCATTTTATTTCTGTCAAACCTTGCGCTCCTATTTCCATTTTCTCCAGCTCCTAATGGGCCCTCATGGTTGTGCTGCTGAGTGGACCAGGTGGAGAGGGAAGGTTCTCTGTTTCCCAGTGGCAAGTTGCCAGTCCACAGCTCACTGGCAAGGTCACTGAGGACTCCGCTTCACTGCAGAATCAAAAATCATCATTTCATACGTACATCATCTACCTGAGCAGCTCCCAACAGCTGATAATCTAACCCTGAAAAAGGCAGATTGGGAGAGAAAGAGAAAGATCTAGAGAGAGAGAGAGAGAGAGAGAGAGAGAGAGAGAGTATTTAATGAATGGAGCTCATTTTCTAGGCTATTATATGGTAACATTCTTCATTTTGTGAACAGAAAGTTTTTAAATATTATTGCCAATTTACAAGAACTTCTCTTCTAATAGCTGGAACAAAATTTTCAATTTGCCCTAATAAAAATATTACTTTGGGGGAATGAGTTGCTTCCCTTTCATATTTAAACTCAACATTAGAAAATGTTAAATCACTTTAAATGGCCTTTGAATTGCATTCTATGTATCAGAACTTCTAACTCTTTTTGCCTGAGGAGAAAAAACTCAATGTGTGAGCATAACATTGGAGTGTAACAGCAAGCGGTTTTTCCATAATAAATATGTTGGCTATTACAGAATTTATATTTAAGTAGAAGTATTATAAGTTCTACCAATGGAGAATGCTAAATGAGAAGGTTTTTTTTGCCTTTAAATAGCTATGTAAATGGAAACCTGGTTTATACAAAACAACATAAACAGAAATAGGATTCCAAGAGTTAGAAGGGCTTAGAGGGAACTTCCTTCAAAGGGTGAGATATACCTTGATCTGACATCCATCTGCTAAGATTCTAATGAAACTTGTCAGGATTTTGCAAAATGCTTATTTCAGGCTCCTGAGAGGACTGTCAACAATACAGAGGCTAACAAACTAATTGTTCAACAATTGGCCTTTGAAGATGCACTTAAATAGTGTAAAGTGGCTTTGCAAGCCCACAAATAATAGGCCACTCTGTCCGAGATGATTTGGATTTGTGCAGATATTGGCCCCTCATGTACCAGGGGGCTGCCTTGGCAGCAGTTATCACTCAGGCTATTCATCCTAGGCCCAGAAGAAAGAGAAAGAACAAGGTTAATTTTTTCAGCTGTGGAACCAGGGAATATTTTGCCGGAAATTGCTCTGCTGTACCTCTAAGGCCAGTATAGCCATTATCTGTCCCTTTAACACAATTTTCTAGTATCAGCACTAGGTGTAGATGAGAATGTCACTGGACATTCTACACCTAGTGTAGATTCAAAACTGGTGTGAAAAAATAAAAAGCGGATATGGAAGTCTGACCTATTCCAGGAAACTTCCAGTGGGGCCTGCTGCAGCCCTGCCAAAGTGTGGAGACACTTTCCCTAACTCTTCCCCAGCCCTACCTTCCACCACCAGGAATGTTTCTGCCCTCTGGTGAGCAACAAAAGACAGCAGAGGCCTTAGTTCCTTCTCCAGATTCATACTAATTTCTAAAAGCTATTTCTACTGTAGTCTATGGATCTTTGCCCCAAGGGACAGTGGGACTCCTGTTAAGTTACAGCAGTCCTACTTTGAAAGGTCTCTAGGTTTTGCCTAGTGTCATTGATGCTGGTTACATAGAGGAGATCAAAGTTATGGTTCAAACTACTCACCAACCTGTTTAAGTCATCCTAGACTCTCATATCACTCAATTGATTATCCTTTGACAAAAGTAGGAAAACCTACAAATGGGGCAAGAAGACTCAAGCGTTTCAGGTCCTCTGATACTTACTGGGTTCAAAAGATTAACCAAGAGTATGCTGTCCAGCTATATCATGGACTCAGACCTGGAGGAGGAGTTGGTTCCATCTTTCAAGAAGCTGATGCCCAGTGATGCATCAGAGATTGTGTCACATCTGAAAGATGAGGATGGGGTTAGATATGACCTGGGACCAATGAAACAAACTGACCCAGGATGATGGTCAGGTGATGGTAACCAAAAATAGGAATTGAAAATCTGTGTAGGTGATAGAGTATATGGAGATATTTGAGCTGGCACCTGCATGAAAGAACACTGAAGTTGCCATTATTTTTAGCACATAATAAAATTCCAAAACATACATTATTTATACGTAAAAGGATTTATTCCTTGCAAATTCTTCTTATAAGAGATATCAGTTATTGACTTACAAATAATTCTGACTAGTCTATTTATAATTACAAACTTTAAAAATTATAAAAGTGTGATTATAATTCAATTTGGCCAAAAATATATTTGGGTATACTATGACATCATAAGCAAATTGTCTATGTATGTTTGCTTGTCTATTTGTCCTACCTGTGAACAGCTTTTTTTAAAATTTGAGGTCAATAACTTTTTTCTTTTCTTTTTTATTTTTCATTTTGGATCATTTTTTCACAATTTAATTTGGTTAATAATTTTAAAGGCATGCTTTCACCTGAGTTGCTAGCTGTTCAAAATGATATAAAAATTGGTTTTCTCATAGGTCATAGGAAATTTGTTAAAGTAACTAAATGGGGACCCTTCTGATTTGGAAAATTACTGGTCAGGGCTCCCTTCACTAAATAAAGGAGAAGCTGCCTGGAAAAAATTATCTCGGCTTTTTTTCATAATAGGAAGCCCCAATGATCCCCATAGCCTTGTGGGTCATATCCCAATAAATGTTATTAAAAATATATTACTGTTACATATTTACATTGATCTTCAACAACAGATTTTTTTCTAAAATTGAGACAATAAGCATAAAAGTATAACCACAAGATGTTTAAAACAATGTCATAGTACTATGTTAGTTATAAAAGAGATTAAAATCACTAACACCTTCTGACACTTGCCAACTACATTAGTAACTGACTGTTGTCATGAGTTAATAAGCCGTGTAAGGTTAGATTGCTGAATGTAGGGATCTAAAATACTTAGACAGGGAATCTTTTGCCTAAAGGAGTAAACTCATTCACAATGGAAAAGATTCAAGAAGGAAAAGGTCTTCTGCAGTCTTCCAAACACAACTGTTCCATTGCTTCCAACTATAAAACAGAAAAGGCAGAGATGTAGGGAACAGCTAAAGCTGGAAAGTGACCACACATGCAGCGCTAAAGCAAGGCCAGTGTTGAGAACAGAGTGCCTGAGGTGAGCCACATGAAGAAGCAGCTCCAACTCAGAGAACAGGACTTGCTGGAGGTGAATCACATGAATAAACTGATAAGCAAAGGAGTGTCGTATGACATCAACTTGCTGAGTGTATAAATAAACCCCCTTCAGACCTTGGGCAGTTCTCTTCTCCCATTTGGAGAGAGGGCTCCGCCTGACCTCAGCATTCTGCATTCTGACTCTTGACTTCATTTCTTCATCCTCCACCATCTGTCCCCTGGGAAGTTGAAGAGCTGTGCTGGATGCAGCAGTTGAGAGATGCCTAGGAGACTGGTAAAGTACCGTGTGTGTGTATTTGGTGAGTCTTGAGAAGGTAATCCTGCTGACTATAGCTGCTCCCAGGTCTCTCCTCTCTGCTTCTAGCTGACGCAAGGTAAAAAGCTCTCCTCTACCATGATTTTTCTGCCTTGAAGCCAGGTAATGGAGGACTGAAATCTCTGAAACTTTGAGGCAAAATAAATCCATTCTCCTTGAAGTTGTGCATGTTAGGAATGTTGCTCCAGTGACAGAAACCTGACCAACAGAGCTTGCATTCATGAAGTAGCTTTGCAGTAACACCAAAGACTGTGTGTGTTTAACGCCAAAATACCATGGACCTGGTAGTAGGGCTCACTTTCCTATTTACCAGTGAGGATAGACTTCATGCAATCAAGAGGATTTGAAAATAGTTTAATTCTTTATTAATTTTATCTTAAGTACTTTGAACATTGTGGTTGGTATATGACAGAAATTTGCACCACAGGCTTCTGAGTTGTTGAAGAGAACAAGCAATGTCAAAAGCCTCAAGTAAAAAATTATATTGTAGTATGAAATAAGAAAAAATGCGAAAGTGGGAGGGTGGGAGTGGCTAGGCTAAGAACTTTAGTACTCATTGCTTTGTAGCCATTGTCCAGATACTTCACCTCCATTCCACTCTATTGTAAAAGATAGAATGATTATCCAAGTGTCAGGCATCCACAGGATTTTGATATACTCATTCACTGACATGACAGTAAGTGCTTTATATGTCATTAATATAATAGCCAGTGTTAACTGTAACAAGAACTTCGCTCAGCAGCCCTTTTCTTCATCTCATTCCATTCTCATAACAACTCAGAGGTAGATGTTTTACTTTTACCCTCTGAGAACAAAGTAACACAGGCTCAAGACACTGAACTTTCCCAGGTCAAACTGCTGGTAAGTTCAGACCTGGTGTTTGAAGGTTGTGCTGACTAATGGAGAGTTTTGCTCCTAACAACTACAGGAGTATTCTGCATAAAATGTGTGCACTGCATAAATTGGTTTCACTGGTCAAAAATAGACAGAAAGGGGAAGACCAGTGCTGTATTAAGTCTGAAAAATATGTTGAATCTACAACATTTATTTGGTTTCTTTAAGCTATTTCAGGTGTTTTAATTTGGTATACAATGCACATTAAATTTCCAAAGGAAAAGAGGAATACTGTATGTTGCCTTTCTTAAAATTATTTGACCATGTAGCTCCTGATTAAAAGTTAAAAAGTTAATTTATTCATTTTCTAGGTTATTTTCTATTTATGTTCTACTCCCCCAAATATCCTAGCCTCACAGCACAGTGGGGCCCAGATATGTTAAAATATGTATGAGATAATTAGGACATATTTCTTCAAAAATAGATTATTACAGCACTCTGATACTTTGATATTATTGTCTTATGTAGAGACTATCTTTTCTTTGGCAGGCAAAGCTGTATGATTCTATAGTCTCCCTCAATGCCACTTATTTTTTATCAAATTTTCCATATCTGTTAGCAGGAACAATTTATTACATCAAACTGAAAAAATCCTCAATGTGACTCTTTTGATCACTATAATGATATTTCATTTATTCTGTAAAAATAGTAGAATTTCATTGAATATTTTCTGAACATGACTCCTCAATCCCTACTTGCTTGAACAACTCTATCAACATCTACGTTCCTCTTATGTGTACTTATACCTTCCATAATTAAAATAATTTATCAAGTTTTCAGTTCTAAATTTTAGTTACCAGAGCTCATCTCAAATTGGACGTATTAATGGTCCCAACTTTCTTGTGGCTTTTAACATGGTCAAGCAAAGAATCTGGGATATTTCTTTTCCCTTGACAAGTATGTTTCATAACTATACATTTTTCTGATTGTAACAAATAACAATTTGAGGTATCACAGCATCTGCTCACACTAGGAAGTCTGGGGAGAGGAGATTATAGTTATCCAGTTTGGGCCTGACAGGTCCTAAGGCTGGGAGTGGAGAGACAATATCAGCTTCAAGCGGTGGTGTAAATAGGGTGGTGTGGTCACACTAGTTACAGACACAGGAGAGAACAAAGTCACAAGTATTTGCCCTGGTGCCCTCAGATAACTCCATCTGCCCACTCTGGAATGGCCCTTGCAGAGCGCCCTTGATTCCTGCTGATTTGCGTTTCATCTATAACCTTTTAACCTCCTCCAATTTTTGGTATTTACTGACCTTTGTTGACATAGATTTAACCTGCTGTCTGCACAACTTAATCTTTCCTTGAGTCTCTGAGAAATGATTTTTGTTTCCTATTTTTAATCCCATTCCAGACTCAGCTTTTCTTGAGACATGAACCATTCACAGATTTAATAGGTCTCATCACAGTTTTTCTAACAATCATTGGTTTATAGCATTCTGTTTTTAATGGCTTGTGTTAATCTGACTAAATTTTCATTTTCTCTGTTTTTTTTCTCCCCCAGTTCTGTTCTGGATTTTTCATTTGTATAGTGTTTGAATAAATTCTAACCACTTATATATTTTCTGGTGGCACTGGCTATGTTTATGAGAGTAAAGAGGTAAATAGGTGTCCATGCAATAAAAATCAGATAGTTATGGGTCAAAACCTAGAACTTTTAATAACTTTTAATAACTTGCTGTTATTGTTATTGTTTTTTTAGGGAGAGATATTACTCATCAGCCAAGACAGCTGAATAAAATCTGGCTGAGAATCAAGTGTGGAAACATTCATTATGGAAAATAAATCAGCTGTGATAGTATAGCAAGGAACCAGATCTCCCTACATGGTTTATAACAAAGGACATGTCTGTTTCACTTACTTTGCCTAGTTTGTAAACTCATTCTCACAGTAATTTCAGCAGAACTTTCAAAAGGTAGCATGATCTGAAAAATCAGCGATAAGATTTCAGAGTCTTTATTTAAGAATGATAATTGCTTCTCTGCATATGTAAATCATTTCCAGGAATGTATGCATTACTTAGGGAAAAATCTACTAAAAATAAATTAGCAGACATTTCACCATATAAATGGCATCCACTTACACGTGATGGGGATTTTTCACCAGACCCTGGTCAGAAGCCTCAATTCTAGCCAATCTCATGCCTTGGCTTGGTTATAGTTACTGGGACAACTTGTGAGGTAAAAAGAATACCAGAAGTGGAAAGCTCAGCTCAAAGAGGGTATGTTTTCTGATGCTGAGAGCTGCTCTCATTGTTACTGCTAATTCCTATTTGGTTCCTGATGATCACTAGCAAAGACATCTGACATTGTTGTACTTTCAGTTTGGGGAAATATTTTGAAATTTGCCTTTGGGCAGAAAGTTATACCTGAAGTTATGCCTCATCTTATGACAACAAAGTAAGAAGATGTCGGTGTGTGTTTGTTGAATTGAACACTACAGGATGCAATTAGTATTATGATAGAAAAGATAAAGCTTGTAGCAATGCCTGGTATGTGCAGATAACTAACTATTTATGTACTAGTGTGTATGAAAGATGCAGCTAAGTTAATGACCTCTGAAACTTCCAGTCCTGAGATAGCTGACAGTGAGACATGTCCTTCCAAAACTTATAAGTATAATGAGTGAAAGTAGAAAAAATTATCACCATGCCCAAGGCACTTTTTTTTTGAGAAGTTTCAAACCACAAACCTACCAGGCAAGCCTGTCATGCATATAAATATTTACCTATAATTTAGGATAATGATACTCTCCGGTAAATGAAGGATAATCCCTCAATAATGGACAATCTTGCAGAATCATTATGGTGTTTCTTGGGTACTTGCAAGTTACAGTATTTCTTTCTAAACTTGAAACCAAAAAACAACCTGGGAAAACATGCTAGACAGGTATTAGCACAAAAAGGCATATTAGTTATGATTTACAAATCAGTGGCACTAAATATTAGCTATGTTCTAGTTCTTTTTAGCTTATATTTTTGTCAAACATTTTTCCATGATGGTTGTTTTCTAAAAGAAATAGGGATGTGCCTTCTAATTTCTTCCCAAATGAAATAGAAAATGTAACTGTTCAGGATGAAAAGCAGAGGGAAGTCATTTCAGGCATTGAGGTAGAAACCGATATCGTCTTTTCTAATGAAAATCATCTTGTATCTCTTCTGAAAATATCAAAAACACTATCATATGTCTGTCCTAACTTTGGACCAGTCCACAAGTTAAATGAAAACCCTCTTCATGTAAATGCCAGATTAAAGCATTGGTAAATGTAGCGATTAGACAATGTTTTCTGGAGTGAAATTTGAAGAATTTGACCCTAAAAATGAAATTCTTATTGATTTTTTCTTTCTTAAAAATTTACAGCACTTACCTCTTTTTGAAATTCTGTTTTCCTTTCTTCTTTAGCAGGGGCTTTATAAAACAAAATTCCCCACTGATATAATTTTCTTTAAGTTTAGGATCAATATTACCTGTTTCTTTTCACTTTTTACATTTTTCTCCTCTTGTTTTCATCACCATTTGTGGTCAGCTACTTTCTCCAAACTCACATAGTCCCTGAATAAAACATTTGTCAATGGAAGCTCTCTGCTCTATTTCTCGACTATGTGTCTGATGTTCTCTCTTATTTATTTATTTTTTTGTACTGGAAATTAAACTCAGGACCACACTCTTGCCAGGCAGGCACTGTGCCACTGAGCTATCTCCCTGGTCCATTTTTATTTCTTTAACATTTTTTTTCATCTCCATTTTTCCACTGATAGTCTCCAACTTTAGGTTTAAATCTGAACTTGTTAAAATATTCACAGAAGAGTACTGTAACAGCCAGCCTCAGAGACAGTATTCTTCTTCTTCATCTCCTGATATTTTCTTTTCACACAGTACCAGAGCTTATCTGCGTGATCAGTAGAATATGATAGTATCATTACCAAGCTTCTTTGAAAAAAAAATCTGCAACTTCTATTTCTGCTCTGTTTCTCTCATAGGACGGGGATTTACTTACTCTGAGAAAGGTAAGTTGCTGGGCTGTAAGTACAGTCACTCAAGCCATCTATGGAGAAGACCACATGGTGGGAAATGTGGCCTTTGACTAAGAGTTGGCAAGAAACAGAGGCCTGTCAACAATTTATATGAGCTTGGACTCCAGTCCTCCTGTCTTGAACACCTGAAGATACCTTGAAAAGATAATATTCTTGGTTTACAGTTTGCTTACTAAGGGCCTTCAGTTAGATCACCCTACCATGCTGCTCCAAAATGCCTGATTTTCTCAGAAATTGGAACAACTGTGAAAATAAATGCCTGTTTGTAGAAAATGCTGCATTTTGGAGGTTAATTTGTTGCACAGCAGTAAGTATGTAATACAGGCATTTTGTGTACTTCTGATACGACCTTTCCATCCTGCCTTCCTTTCTCTGGGAGGCTTGGAATTATGACACACCTCCTTCACATTGGACTCAATGAATTAGAGTTGACACTTAGGCCTTTGTAAAAGTATTGAAAAGTAACATCCTTATGTTTTATGTTTGCTCATAACATAAGACCAACTTCTGCTTTTATCACATTGCAGGTGAAGAGCTACTGAACTATGTGATATCAATATATCTTCAAAAATGTTCACATTTAAACATTTTACTTCAGGGAGTAAATTATACTTATAGAGCCAAGACTTTTCCTGTTTCATTTGGATCAGAATCTGTTTTTTTTCTATCCATCTTACCATAGCAAAAAACAGTGTTCTGGATATATAATTCACTTTTGTTTATATCACATAAATTCATTGCAGAAACTGAGCTGGTGAATATTAAACCTTGAGTTTTAGGAGAAATTCAATCTATTGATTCACAAATTTTTGGTATGTGTGTTTCTTCTTAAAGAAACATTATTTAATTCAGACATTAATTCATTAAAATTAGCCAACAGTAAGGCTATCAGGTATACACATATTTTCTTTTGGAAGACGTCACAATCTTCTTGCACTTATGAATGCCAGATAGAAGCTCTGCACTTATGGGTTATTTTCAACAGCAAAATCACTGTTAGAAAAGTACAAATACACAACAACATAGTATTGAATTTATGTGGAAAAGGCACTTGCTTATGCTACAGGGTTTGAAAGAAGGCAGTGCATTAGTGGGTTTGGCCTCAGACAGGAATGGGCATGCTTGTCGTGGCACCAAAGAGATTGTCCTGAGCACATTACTGAGAGCACCCACACTGAATGAGCTGCTTTGTGTGACTTCTACAGGCTACAGGCTGCTGAAAACCCTAGGTGACCCTCAAATTGCACAATGGAAGACACTTGGATAGTGAGACAGTGGAAGAAGAGTGCAATATGTATTGCAGAAATCTAAGAAATAAAGAGATTGAGAAATGCCATTGATATAAAGCTTGCAATCAGCATAAAGAAAACTTCCTTTGGACTCAAGATGTTAATACCCATATGAAACAATGTGGTTTAAAACCAATTGAAAGTTTTTCTTGTAGAAAGCCCCTGATTGGGCATTTTTTACTAAACGTGCCAATCAGAGCTGACACTGCACTGAAGCCAGATGAGTATCTGGAATCTGAAGGGAAGCTTTTTAAATGTAATGAAGGGAGAAGGGAAGATGGCACATCAATAAGCAGCAAAGTAAAAAGCCTCTCTGAGACAAACAGCTCAGATGCTGGAATATAGCATCCAGGAAAAGACTAGATGGAAGGAGATGGATCCTCTACATCCAGGAAGAAATTAAAGTGAAAAAAAAAGAAAGAAAGGAAAAATGTGGACAGAAGTCTGTAGCCAGACATGCTCTTACTGGAGCCGGTCCCACTGTGTGCAAAACACCACTGGAATCTGAAGACACATGGTCACAGTGAAGTTGGGGGTTGGCGAGCCTGAGGGCCTTGGTGGGAGGATGTGGTCACCGAGGGGGGTGGCAGACTGCAGATCTGCATGTGCTTGCAGTGAGTGTGGGGAACTCAGTCCTCTTGTGGGAGTGGGCAATTGCCTGGGTGATATTTTGCAGTTGGGCAGGATAAGCCTAGAAGCAGAACTGCAGTCTGCTTCAGTCAGCCACTCCTAGCACAGACCAGATTGGTGAGAATTGCTTGGACTGAGCCCTGCCCCTGTGCATGATCCAATAGCCAAGGCCGAGGATTACTGAAGCTATCCATAACCAGTCCCATCTATGCAGCACACACTAAAGTGGTAAAGACTCCCAGTGATTGACCAATTCAGAAGGGAGAGGCCAGCCTTCCCTGCCCCTGCTTGTACTTCAGTGGTCAACAGCAGACTGGGGAGGGCAGCAATCCCTAGGCAACATGCTTCAGAGTAGTTGTAACCAATACAGGAAGGCCCGGGGACCTCTACTATCCACTTGTCTGGAAGAAACCAGAAATATGACAAGAGGAAGAAACAAAAGGAAGTGTCTAGCCTCCAACCCAAGCAGTACTGGCCCAGGAGAGGTAAACACAGAAGAGATCGGGGATTGCATACTGCAGTTTCTGAAGAAACAGCATCTGACATAAAGAAAAATCTCTGTGAAGTTATAAAATAACATAAAACAGAAATAATAATACAAGTAAAGGAAGATATAAGAAAAATAATAAAAGAAATGCTAAGCACCTCTCAAGAAGACACAGATGGAAGAATGAAGAGCATAGAAAAAGGAGGTAAACCTTCAATGAAGAATAAAAAAAAACCTAGAATACATGAAACAGATTCAAATAGATTATCAGGAAATTAAACACTCCATTGAAAGCTGGCAAAACTGCTTGAAAGAAACTAAAGATAGACTATGAAACCTTGAAGACTTGTTTGCAACTTGTGATCGTGAAAGGAAAGATCTCTTAAAAACAACAAGGATTCAGGAAGTAACAATACAAAGGCTAGAAGATGACAAGAGGATCTATAACTTAAGAATAAAAAATGTGAGTGAAGAATCAGGGGTAACCACAAATGAAATACAAAGCCTACTTACAGAAATAATTAAAGAAAAGTTCCCAAACATAGGAAAAAGAAATAATATTCAGATATATGAGGAATATGGAACTCCAGCCAGCTGTAACCAAAATAAATGTACACCCAGACATATAATAATCAAGATCCCAGCAATTCAACACAAGAACAGAATATCAAAAGCTGTCAGAGGAAAGAAACAGATCACCTATAAAGGAAAACCCATCAGAATCACAACAGACTTCTCGACACAAACCATCAACTCAAGAAGAGCTTGGAGTGAAGTAATCCAAGCACTGAAAGAAAATAACCTCCAACCCAGATTGATGTACCCTGCAAAAATATCTCTCAAAATTAATGGAGAAACAAGATGCTTCCATGACAAAGAGGAACTGGGGGAGTGCATGACCACCAACTCAACCCTACAAAAACCGCTGAAGGACATTCTAGAGAGAGAGAGAGAAATGACCATGGCTTCAGGAGCAGCAGCAGATGGGGGTCACTGGATGGGGAAGACTTTGGGATGAAGGGGAAAAGTAGACAAAAAATGACAGAAAAATATCATGGCAGAGATGAGGCAGAAAAGGTTGCCCATAATTGCTAACATGGATAGCCTCGATATACTAATAAAAAGAAACACAGGCAGAGTGGATCAGGAGATAGGGTCCATCAAGATGTTCTATGTAAGAAATATAATTAACCCAAAAGAGGGTTTATACACTGAAAGTTAAAGATGAGAAAACAATGCTCTATGTGACAGGGAACCAGAAAAAAGTGGGGATTGCTTTTCCTTCAGCTGCAGATTGTTTGGAAAGACATAACACTTTTATATAATGGAAAACCTTGAAGGCTCTTGTAGGTAAATGTATATAACTTGAGGTAAATCTCAGGGGTAAAAATGTTCAGAGTCACTTAGGTAAACAGTGGGTTGACTCCTTAATCTAAAAACTAAAGGAGTTAGTGGGATACAAATTGTACAATGCACCCTGTGAAAGTGAAAGGGAAGGAATTGTCTAACAAGGGAAAGCAGAGGACATTGTTAATCTTGTATCATGATCTGAAACCCATGTTGTTTTCATCACTCTGTTTTGTTTGTATTCTGTTCCAGTTTGTCTACTTGTACTAGATTTGATAGCATGGACAGCTATTCCAAAGATAGCAGGATACAGTACAGTAACCATTTTTAATTTCCTATTAACTTAATCTGTAGCCCTGTAATGTTTTCACTGTCTTTTTTTGACTGATTTTATTTGAATCTGTTTTGTCTGATCACTGTCTTGTCTTGACTGATTTCATTTGAATCTGTTATGTTTGATAGTATCAAGTCTAAGAGTATAGTCCACTACTCTAAAGACAATAAGAGTCACTATGATACCCATTATGGTTTGACTATTACCTTTTTTGAAGTCCTATTATGTCTCTAATGTTTTGTTTTTATTGATTTTGTTCTTTACTGCTATGTTCAATTTTACTGTGCCTGATGATATCAGCAATTCTATTGAAGATAACAAGAGACATCATGGTAACCATTGTAGATCACCTTGTATTTTGGTTTTAGGTCATGTACTATGTCCAACCTTTTGTTTTGACTGACCCCATTTTGTTTTTTCTCATTCAGTTTTATTCTCTTCAAGATAAAAAAAAAAGGTGCTGGGTACTTTACAACAAGATGATTGAAGTCCAGTAATGATTTTATTTTTTGTTTTGATTGGTTTTAGTCTGTTTTGTATTATTTAATTTCAATATGTGTGAAGGTATGGACAGCTATTTTTAAGAAAGTAAGAGATATTATGGTAGCCATTGTTGATTTTCCTATTGACTGGTTTTGAAGGTGTGTAATGCTTTCATTCTTTCATTTTAATCAGTTTTACACTACTTTGTCTTGTTTAAATTTACTATGTGTAAGATATGGACAACTATTTTGAAGAAACCAAGAGACATTATGGTAAACACTGTTGATTTCCTATTGTGTTGTTTTGAAATCTTATGTTGCTTGCATTTTTTTCATTCTGATCAGCTTTGTTCTTTTTTTTTCTCTTTAAATTAAAAAAAATGTAAGGAATGGGCACATTGGGCAACGCATTTGTCTGTACTCCCACAAATAATGGCTACAGTGCCTCCAACACCGATTTACAAATAAATTTCAGCAACTCAAACAGATTGCAAAAATATCATATCTTTCTTAGCCTTTCTGCAGTTTATGGCAAGTGACCTCTACATTTTTCTGAGTCCCAGAATTGTCTTCTTTCCTCCTACCTTCAGTCCATGAATTATCTTTTGAGTCAAATGTGTTTCTTGTATACAGCATGTTGATGGATCCTGTCTCCCAGTCCACTTTGCCCATGTTTTTTTTTTTATTTTTGACCTGAGGCCATTTACATTAATGATTCTAACCAATATGCCCTTGCTTATCTCTGCCAAGCCATCCTTGTGCTGGTGGCCCCCCACTTTTCCTATTCATTCCATTGCCTTCCCTGCTTGGTGTTCTCTCTCTGCTGCTATTCCTAGAAAGGTGGTCTTTATCTCTTTCTACAATATCTTTCAGTCCTCTTTGAAGAGTTGGTTTGGTGATCATGAATTCCTTCAGTTGTACTTTGTAAGGTAATTGTTTTATTTCTCCATTAATTAACGAATGGCTAAAAAGATGTTTTCTTTTTATAGATAATGGAGTGTTATCAGCTGTAAAGAAAGATAAAATTGCTATTCGAGGACACAGTGTTTCTACCCTCCTTCTAGAGGAGTCAGCAACAAGATTCTATCTTATATGCAGAGATTAGTGATTAACCAAACACTGCTGAACCTACTGGCACCTTGATTTTAGACTTTCCAGCCTCCAAAGGATTGGGAAAGTAGATCCTCTCAGATATTCTTGTTATAACACCGTAACATGAACTGCAGCACTGATTTTGTTTGCAATTTAATTATTTATTTTGTTTTCTATTTAACTTCTTTTGCTATGATCTGAACTTAACTGTTAGTGTTCCTTTTCTAAAGATTATGTAACTGTTCTACATTAATATTTTCTCAGTTTCTGAGTCTTGCATTTTATGAATCCCCTTCTTTTAGCTTCTGATCATGTATTACTCAGCTTTTCATTCCTGTAATGTGATTTATAGGAAAAACAGTTTAGTGGAGGAATGGTTTATTTTGGTTTATACTTTCAGTCCATGATCAGCTGATTCCATTGCTGTGGGCCTGAGGTGAGGGATAACATAATGGCAGAAGGTCCTATGGACCACAACTGTTCACCTCATGGCAGCTGTGATGCAAGGAAAGAGAGGAAAAGAGCAAAGAAGAAGCGGCCTGGGAGCACATACTACCACCGATATCATGCCACTCAATTCTATTTCTTTCAGCTAAGCCCCATTCCTTAATTCCATCACCTATCAATAATGCCATCAAACTTGATCTCATCAATAAACTAATCCACTAGACGCAGTTAAAGTTTTCATGATCCAATCACTCCCCAAAAAGTCTTCAGTTGGCAATCAAGTCTTTACTTAACACATGAGTTTTGAGGGACATTTCAAATTCAAATTCTAACTGATAAATAGCCCAAATTTGTGGCTATGAAACTCTGGTGACTATCCGATTCTTCTCTAGAGCTTCCCCCAAACAAAGGTGCTCTAGCTGCATGTGAGCATGTCAGGGTACAGGTGAGTCAGATCTTAAACGAGATGGAAAAGTGGGAATTACAAGTACGTCATCAGGAGAACCCAAAGTGAGCTTTGCCACCTTTAGCCTTATTACTACAAAACGAATGACATTTTCACAAAAGTTTTGCTGCCTGGAGGTTGGAAAGATTTTAACCCTGACATCTTTTTATCTTCAGGGCTGAGCTTCAAACCCAGGGCTTTGTGCGTACTGGATGAGGGTTCTACCACAGAGGTACGGGCCCATCCTTACTTTAAATACATAATGGGACTAATCATACCAGTCCATATTTCTACTGTTAGTATAAAAATTTATAATTTTACATTAATTCATAGTTTTTTCTCTCCATTTTGATAGTCATTGAATCATACTGAATTTCCAGGTATGAGCAGTCATTTAAACTGTTATTAAAATACTAGGTATGAATTAGTTAATTGCTATTTTAGTTAACACCTTATAGATTAGGTAAAAGCATTTAAAATTTGCTAAGGGGCCAGGCTTTTAGCTCAGTGGCTTAAGCACCTTCTTGGCAAGTGTGAGGTCGTGAGTTCAATCCCCAGTACCAAAAGAAATAAAATAAAATAATAAAATAAAATAAAATAAAATTTGGTAAGAAAATATTTTTTTAAAAAAGTTTGGATTAATAGGAGAGTTCCAGGACGTAAAATAGAATGTTAATGTAATTCTTTCACCTTGACTTGTATTTTTGGATGTTCCTCATCCTGTTTCTATGCATAACTAATATATTATCACTTTGGGAGTCAAAATTACTTAGTATGATATAATAATTCTCTCGAGGTAATTCAGAATTTCCTTTTTACAATAGTACAAAGGAGCACAAAAATCAAAATTTTATATATGAGAAAATATTTATAGTCTTTTGCTCCATCATAGAAACGATGTTTAATAAAAAATGCAAGCAATTTCTATGTTTTAAAATTGCATAAAATAGACTGGGAGCTTAATGTGGTTGTCATTAAAACAAATCAATAATGTAACTCTCCAAACATTGAAGCAATAAAACACAGCTGAATAACATTAATTGGAAATCATGGTATATTTTATAAATCAAAGATGGCAAATCAATACCCAGGTTGAAGGTGTGCCTGTGGTGATCTGTCTTGGTTGCATTTTCCTGACAGGTGACCACATAATATTGATTTGGAAGAAGCTTACACTGAATAGGCAGGATAAACTGATGTCTGTGCCATTCAATGCTTGTAGCCACAAAGAAGACTGCAACTTAATGAATTACTCTTCTTATGTGGATTGAATTACACAAGGAAGCAAGAAGTACTCAGATAACAGGATTGGCATTATTAAATTAAATGCTTGCTATACGTTAGGAGTTATGAAAATGAAAATAAAAGACTGTCATAAATTTAAAAATCTTTGATGTCAAATGTACCTTAGAGACTATAATTCTATGCTATCATTGTGCAGTTGTGGAAAGAAATATGCAGAGTAGTGAAACATACGCTTGAGCTGAAACAATAGATGATATTTAGATCCCAGAACCAATGTAATATTTTTCCTCTTTCTGATGTAGGAATTACACATTTACACAAATAAAATCAATGTAATGCCTGTATTGCAAAAGCTACATAGTGAATTAGACTGCTGGGATTTGGACAGTATTTTCCTAGGAAAAACTAGACTCATTAAAGTGAGATTTCTAGAAAGGTCCATAAAAATGTTCATGCCAAAAAAGTCTTTCCTTCTATAGTCAGAAAGAACAATGGTGAACCTTTTTCCCTCGTGTAATTTTAAGAAGAAATAGTTGCAATATTAGTACAAATTTCAATAGTAACTGTGAATAATTTGTTTATATTTTTTAGATTAATATTCTACAGTGTGTCTATAATTCTCAGTACCCCAAAGTTTAAAATTTTGAGAATATGAAGTACAAGACTGAAATTGTTTTTAAGAAACCTTTGTTTGCTTGAGTATATGTTAGTTTTATTAACATTCTGGTGCTAAAATGTATATTTCAAGATCTGTAGCATGACATGTGGTATCTTTTATTATCTTAAAAAGTAATGTCCCATATATATATATATATATATATATATATATATATATATTATATTCCATATAAATAATCTATTGGCATTCAGATGAATTATTTCCTTTGTCAGTCAACATGTTTCATTGTCATCTTCTAACAAATATTGTAATTCACATGGAGAATTTTATATTTATAATATTTCAATATATAATATAATATTATATGTATAATATTTCTATTCACATAGGCTAATTAGCATTGATTCACTTCTGAACTTAATTCTTACTCTCAGTTTCCTATTACTTTATGACAGACCACCCTACACCAGTGATGCTTTAGCTCATAATGCTGTAACTTCTGAGACAGTCCACACTGGATGATTCTTTTGCTGATCTCAATCAAATCCTCTCACACAAATAAAGCTCCCTGCCCATCACTTGGACAGCTAGATGCTGGAGACTGTCTGGAAGTAGGCTCTGGCAGCAGAAGTCACCAGGGAACACATTTTCCATCAAGCCAAAGGCCGACCACGACTTCATCACATGGAGAAGGAAGCAGGGATTCAGAGAATATAGACAGTGGGAAACATCCCTGAACAATAACTTTTAAGACTGCTTCATCATAATACTCATTTTTTAAGGGCCAATAATGGTGACATGACCAACTCGGATTCAAAAGATGAACAGGTTATACTTGTTGGTAAAAAGACCTGAAAAATCACATCACATGAGCTCAAATGCAAGAATGAAAATAATCTACTTATTGGTTTTCCAATCTACCACATGTGGTTGCTGCTCAGGACTGAATAGTTGCCCAAGTATAATGTCATAAAATTAAATAACTTAACCAAAATGCCATAGTCAGTCAGTTTTAGAGAAAGATTCAAGCCTGGATATGTTTAATTTCATAGCCCTTGACCTCATTACTTATTGGAGGTCATAGATAGGTATCATCCCCTTCTTTTATTTCCTCTGCATTATACTAGTTGAATCCATTATCTGTCATCTGCTTATTATCTTCTAAATTGTTTTCTTGTTTCTCTTACCAGTAACATATTTTCCATAATGCTTTCCCTGAATATTTCAAGATGTAAACTAAGTCTTGCTACTTTTCTAATTAAAATATTTTAAAGACATGTAGTTCTAAATGGGTAATAAAAATCAAAACTTGGAATGTTAACTGATTAAAATCCTACAAAATCCTTTTCCTTGTTCTGTACTTCAAATGTATCATTCTATCCTACCTAAAATTAAGTATGCTTGAGCTGCACTAGTCTATTCATGTTTTTCTTACTATGTTGAGTTTGTTCGTCTTGAAAACTTATGCAATTATTCCTCAAGATAGGAATTCAGAAAGGAAGACTCTTCTCTCTTTGTGTAACTTGGCTCTTTCTTGCTATGTGGGTTTATTACTGGTGCCACCATAAAATGGACTTTATTGACCACTCTGTAAAATGAGTGTGCTTCTTCCCTGGGTCCTTCTGAAAGGCAGTTTACTAGATTCATGTAGGGGTAGAGGTCAGAGGAGTGATGTGAAAACAGAAAATATCTAGATTTGAAATGACTTTTCATTTACTTTTAGATCATATATTTCCTTTTTACCCTTGTACATCAAATGGCAGTAGAGATCTGGTCTTTCATAATCAATTGCATTCTTAATAAATGCATGGTGCTTGACACAATATTTGTTAAATTATTTGATGATATGTTCTGATGCTTTAAAAATCCACGGAAAACAGTACAAGGCTCTTTCTATATCCCTTGGCAACTTTCAGTGATAAACCCAAGTCCAACAATTCCATACCTCATTATCGTGAATTTCTCTTTGCTTAAAGTTCATATGCTCTTGCTATGCATAATCCATACACTCTGGTTCTGGAAAAATTAAAGCATCTCTCATTAGCATGCACAGGTCAGGTATCAGTTCAGCAATGTGTACACAACTAAAGGGGAATTAATGTTCTTCATTTGAAACCCATTTCTCTAACACCTAAATAACTGACATTACATCCCTACCAGTTATTACAAAAGTGATATGATAAAGGTGGAGAAAATTGAAGGCTTGAAGGATAGAGAGAAATAAATATTGACAGAAGAAACACAAGAGAACTCTGAATCTGGTGGCATAGAAGACAAACAGCACTGACTTCCTCTGATTAATCCTGTTTTCTATTAAGTTGGGAAAGACAAAAATATAAGCTATGTCTGGAGTATTTTTGTCATGCCTGACTGGCAATATACTCAACTGTGTTTTAGATGATTTATGATTTTTTAAAACACAGATTGTGTAAAAGACTTCATTCCCAGTGGAATAAAGTATACTTGACAGCAGAGTTATGACTAGAAAAACTGGTAAGCATAAACTTACGGGGATTATGGAATGTGTCCTAGATTTTGGGATATGTACAGCAAGTAGTTTGGTCTTACAATTACCTGGAGAATTGGTAGGGAAATGCAAATTTACACTGTAAAATATACTACTTTTCTCTCATAGCTGTTCAGCCAGGTACACATATATTTTAATGTTTTGTGGGTGTTCTAAGAAGTTGTCATTCTCAAGAATGTTTATGTTTGAATATCAGTATTTTCAGAATATTTCTGATATATCAAACTGTCTTAAGAGTCTCAGTTTTTGGACACTGATCAAAGAAGTTTATCTTTCTCAGTTGAATTTTCAGTTGAGAAATGCAGAATACTTTATATATTTATTATTTGTTGTGTATAGATATATGTATGTATGTTGAATTTTTTATTAGAATGGTAATAGTGCTGCTTTGAGACCCATTCAAGTCATTATAGAGCTACATCTATATGGTTGTTCATCAAAGTTTTTACAATCATGTTAGCTGTACCAATTCCATGCATTCCTAAATTTTGCATCTATTGAGACGTTATTATACATTCAAATAGATTGGGAATATTTATGAATCTACATTATTTATTCTTACAGTCAATAAAGACGTGTTCACTGAATATCCATTAGGGAGATGGAACTAGGTAAGTAACTGTAGAAAATGCAAAATAAGATGTTTCCTTTTAAAGCAGTTAAAATTATATCTTAGTAAAGATGATACACGTTAAAAAATCAGTAAAATATGACAGTCAAGAGTGTAAAATTATAGATTTTAAATGGGTAAAATTGATGGTATATGGATTTTAAACCAGGAAAGCTTTAAATGACAATGTGTACAAACTGGTGTTGGTACAATCATCGCCTCCCAAGGTGGGCTCCTTCACGGCTGTGCTACCTAACCATCAGGTACAGGTGCAGCTGTGCTGTTCTTTACTCTGATATCCACTTTGAGCAGCCTGTCTTCTGTTTGTTCAAGACAAAAGACTCACCAGTAATTAAATATTTGATTGTTCCTTCAGGTTCCAGATAGTTTAGATTAGAAAAAAATTATCCTTGAAAGATGAACAAACTTTAGAGCTTGAAACGCAGAGCTCCCAGCTACTTCATAAATCGAGGAGATGAAATTTCCTTCAGGTAAAACTCAGTAGGTTGCCATTTACTAATCACCCTGGATAACTTTTGAGATTTGAAACATACCTAGCATATGAAAGCATGTTCACATTTCTAGTCTTTAAAACAAAATCAAAATGCTAAAATTACTAGCCTGTGTTATAATGACTTTGTTACAACCGCAAATTAGTAGACATAAAAGAAAAGTTTTAACAGTTAAGGTGGAATTGATTGGTGGAGCTTGATTGGTTTTGGAATTTGCTCTAAGAGATTGGAGAATCACCCTTCTGAGTATATCGTGGAGGCATAGCCTTATTACCTATGTCTGATCTCTGGTTCGTTCCTTTCTGGCTCTATTCTCCTGCTCTGGATCCAAGCTGACATGAGCTAAGAATCTTTTCTCTTCTTTGTTTTTCTGCTACATTTCTGCTTTGGAGCTAACTAACTATAGACTCAATTCCTCACCCTGTGAGCCAAATTAAGCCTCTGCTCCTTTATGTGTGCGTGTCAGGTACTATGTTCAGTGACAGTTAAAATAGCTAATGTTAAGTTAAAGAGAATGCTAGGTAAGATTATGGAATAGGCTTATTCATCATATGAGTGTCTGAATTCAAGAAAGGATAGCAACTAAGCAGAGAGAAATAGTCCAAGGAGAAAAACAAAGGAAGATAGTAGTGGTTTAAAAAAAGTTCAATGCATGGAGAGACAGAAAGGCAATGCAGGGGAAACTATGATCCGTTTACTTCTCTAATATTGGCTCCATAGGAGAAGAGGAGCCCAACATCACAAGCACAAAGAAAGCTCAGAGACAGTTGGCAGCTCCAATGCTAAGTAATGGGTCAAGAGTCCTAGCTGTAGGAGAAACCCACTATATTGCATATTTTCAATAAATGCAGAGTTTCGATGTGAAAATGATTTCTACATGGCAAGCTAGATTTGAAGAAGATAGCCATTGCAGTGCTCACCATACTTTGGAGTACCAGCACCAAGAGCCTTCTTAAAAGAAGACTTACTGTTTAGGACTAAGCTACTCTGAAGTTTGAAAACCTCAAAAACTTCATCAACTAGGTAGGACATGGCCATGAGAGGCTTTAGTGAGAGAGTGAGGGTGAGTAGCAGCCTCAGCAGTGAGTTTAAGGGGTAGGGATCTCAAGCTGTGATGAGAATAGTAGTTGGTGTCACCACCCTCTATAGTCAGGAGTGAGGTCGTGTCCCCTGGCTAACCGAGGAGGTTATGTCTGGAGAGCACACCCACAAAGACTGCCCAGCAGATTTCTAGGTTTCTGCAGCTTCACCCCTTACTGCAGAACTCCTCTGGGATCTGTAGGTTCCCATCATGCTCTAATATGTTATGGGATATTCTTCTGCTTGGACATAAGCCATGTCCTCAAATACACACACTCTCTGGCCTCTGGAGCAAATGCCCAGCTATCTGACTGACAGGTTACACAGCAGTTTGCACCAAAACACCAGTAATTCTGAGAGTGTATAAAGACAACAAAGCCTCAAGAGTGAACACAGCCCTATGGCAGACAACAGATGATTTATCTGCTTAGTGGTGGAACTATGAAAAATGCTTAGCCTACAGATAGCATTAATCTGGTGGGAGCAAAAAAGAAATTGCATGAAGTCTCAGTAGTGACTCACCACCCCTGCCATGATACTTCGTAGAATCCAATATTAGAGGACTAGGAAAGATGTCCTTTCACTTTGCTTTTATCTAATTTTATTTACTTATTTTTATTGCTATGAATGGATTTTTAAATCTCATATTCCTCTCTTTCCCATTTTCTTTTCCTTTTTCAAATCTTTCTGTTGCTTTCTTTATTATTCTCCCATTCATTCTTTAAAAGTATTTGGTCATTACTTTTAGCTTTATTAATCTTCTCTGTTTGTTTTTTTAAATTTTTACCCCTTTTTAACTTCATATTGGTGGTTACCTGTTGGTTTTAATTGATTTTGTACTATGTTTTGATATCCTATCTGTCGTTTTGTGTTTGTTGTTATTGCAGGGTTTTTTTCCAATCTGAGTTGTACTAAAGATCCAGTTGTTATGAGAGGACTGCTCACTACGAAGACCTGACATAAAAGTAGCAAACATATCCGTGACAGCGATTTTGCCAATCTTAGTATAGAAACACAATGAGCATGGCAAAACAACGTGACACATGTGAAAAATACTAATTGAATGTAAAATTATGGAAAGGAGTGAAATGCTATGCAGTGAGTTCTAAAGACCGCTTTTACAAATGATTAATGACTTCAAAAAAGATGCTGCTAAACTCCTGAATGAATTAAGGAACACAGGGAAACATATGAAAGAACAATTCAAAAAAGGAATATTCTAAAAACTGAAAGATAAAAGCTGACTAAGGTAAAAAAAATCAGTTGAAAGCCTCACAAATAGACTGTATCTGGAAGAATATTATGGCTTGATTATCACATTCAAACAATTATAAGGAAAAAAAGAAATGATGAGTGAACATTTAGTACCTATGGGACATGACGGAGAGGTAAGACTATGAAAAATCAGCTTAAATGAAAAAACTGCAAGTTCAAGGTAAAGGAATAAAAACCTTATTAAATGAAATTAAGAGCAGAAAAATTCCCAAATGTTGGGAAACATACAGAAACCCAGGTGCAGCAAGTGTTTAGAAGCCAAAATAAACATGACCAGAGCATCATTCCACATTGTATTATAGTTAAATTGCCCAAAGTACAGAAGAAAGTAATTGTATTGAAAGCTATGACAGAGAAGCATGAAGTCACCTATAAAGGCAAACCCATCAGGCTAACCGTAAATGCTCAGCAGAAAATCCAAGGCCTGCCAGGTCACGGGATGATGTACTTGAAACCTGTGAAGAAAATAACTGCCAGGCAAAGTTACGATGCAGAATCAAAGGTGAAACAGAGGCATATACAGACTAGCATAAACGAGAGAAACATGAGAATACTAAACCAGCATTGTGGAAGATAATTAAAGACATCTTACATGCAGAAAACAAAGCAAGACAAACACAGTCACTGAGCTTGGAAATGAATCCATTTTATGGGAAGAGTATGCAAACACCTGACTATTAGGCAAGAGTCAACATGATTAGTTCAGTAAATAATGAAACCAATGCGATGCTCAGAGCAGAAAGAAACACAAATCATTCAAAGCAACCCAAAGAAAAACAAAGTGACAGGAACTAACAATAATTCAAAGTGTATGGTGAATGGTTTGAATTCTCCCCCCACCAAAAAAAGACATCAACAAAATTATTGAATTAAAAACAAGACAGCTATTTGTTGCCTGAAAGAGATGCACATCACCACCACAAACTGAAGGGAAAATATGGAGAATGATCTTGCATTTAAGTGGAATCAAAAGAAGCAAGAATAGCTACACTCACATCTGACAAAATAGACCATGAGGCAGTATTGTTCAGAAGACACAAACAAGGTCACCGTATATTGATTTAGGGAACAAACCATCAATAAGGTAGCATGATGATAAATGCATAAACACCAAATGTCAGTGTCTTAGCTAATTTTCTCATTACTAAGACAAAATTCCCAACTCCCAAAGTTAAAGGAGGGAAAGGTTATTGTAGCCCAGAGTTTGTAGAGGTTTCAGTTCCTACTTGGCTGGCTTGATGGCAGGCTGGCATGCCAGAGGCATCACAGAGTAGAAACAGTCCATGGCAGAGGGAGACAGGCAAAAGCAGCAAGCATCAAACATCACCAATGGCAGGAGCTCTCTTTCTGACTTTATACTCTCTCTAGGCTCTACAGCCTTAGGGTGGGTACTCACACTGGGGTGGGACTTACCATTATCACAACCAGAAATATGCCAAACCCATCAGTGGACTAGTTTAGTAACCTCACACTGCTAATGCCAGCACCACACACTTTATCCCAGCATCACACACTCCGGATCCAGCCAGCTCTGAAAAGC
Organism: Dolichotis patagonum; assembly: GCA_004027295.1. Taxonomy (NCBI): domain Eukaryota; kingdom Metazoa; phylum Chordata; class Mammalia; order Rodentia; family Caviidae; genus Dolichotis; species Dolichotis patagonum. The sequence goes on along the minus strand of PVJX010001443.1, from coordinate 11,443 downwards.
CTCACATATAACTGCATGAGGCTTTGGAGAGGTGTCTACACAAAAGCTCTAAGTCAGGAGATCCAGTATTATAAAAAGGAGAGATAGGCCCCAATATAATAATAGTGGGTGATTTCAGTGTCCTTGTCAACACACACACACACACGCACACAGATAAATCAACAAAGAAGTATCAGTTAAATTATCATATAGACTGCATACATTTAACAGACATGCAGAGTATACAACAACAGAAGGATATATATATATATTTTTTTCACAAAATATGTCCAAAAAGTGCATATTTTATACCATAAATCAAATGTTAACAAATACAAAAATCTTAAAATAATTCTATGTACATTATCAGATCATGACAAAGTAAAATTAGACATTTATAGCAAGACAAAATGCAGAAAATATACAAACACACAGAAATTGCATATTTCACTTTCAGTAAGCAGCAAGCCACTGAAAATATCAGGGAAAATTTAAAAAAATTTCCAAAACCAGGTGAAAATAGAGACAAAACAGAATTTATGAGATAAAATAAAAGCAGCTAGACCAGGAAAATTTATAGGTATAAGTACCTACATTAGATAAACAGAAATCTCAAATAATTAATTTACTGATATATTTTAAGACATTGTAAAAATCAAAAAAGAACAAATAAAACCCCAGATCAATAGAAGGAGGGATATAATAAGGTAGAAATAAATCAAATAGAGACTAAAAGAAAAATACTCAATGAAGCAAATAATTGGATTTTTCAAAGAATAAAATTTACAAATGCTTAGCCAAAATAACCAAATAAAAACGACACTTTAGTAAATAAAATTTTAAATGAAAGGCATATGAGAAATGGTACCACTGAAATCCAGAAGATAATTGGACGATAATGATGTGCTTATAATAATAAATTGGAAAAATCTAGAAAAATGAACATATTTCTCTGTATGTAGGGCCTATTAAATTGGAAGAGGATGGAGGTTAAAAGTAGAGAAAATACTTTAAGAAATAATGTTTAAAAATTTCTATATTCATTGACAAATATCAAACCAAAGATATAAGAAGTTCAGAAAACATGAAATTAGATGTAAGTCAAACAAACCACATCTCTGTTATAGTCAAAGAACTGAAAACAAATGACTAAGAGAAAAATCTTGATGCCAGACAGTAAAAAAGCAAAATTACAAAGGGACATGAGAGTGACAACAGCACTGAATTTGGGGGAGACATCTTTAAAGTGTTAAGGAATGTCAACAAAAATTCACTCCGAGTTTTACACTCAGTGAGAAATCTTCTAGAAATGAAGGGAAATATTCGCAGCAGAGAAAAGTATGAGAAGCTCATTGTCAGCAAATCCCTTTCACAAAAGTTTTAGGGGAAGTTTCTCAAACTCAGTGGATACCTTACTGAAATTGTAATATTCAAAAAGAAATTAAATGCATTAGAAAATAGAATATTGATAAAAATAAACTTCATTTAGTCTTCATTTTTCTAGTTTTTCTGAAAGGCACATGAGTATGCATAGCAAAAATAATAGCAAAGAATCATGTGTTCACTCAAACATTACAAGATAATAAGGGGATAATATGGGAAACTCTCTGTCCATAAACTCTACCTTTAGTGAAAAAAAGGCAGACCTTTGAAAGATAAAATATATAAAAAATATGTCAAGAAATAAATAATATAAACAGTTTTGTGTTATAAAGAAATCTGTGTCACAGTTTAACAAGACTTTTTTTAAAAATGGAAGAAAAGTAAAACAGAGCCCTAAATGATTTAATTGGAGAAGAGAAATAAATTCTTCTGAACTTGTTATGTTAGGATGTAGTTATTATAATACCAAAATTAGATAAAAATATTACAAGAGAAAAATACAGACTGTAATTTCTAGTAAATACAGATAGACAATATATTATATACAAGTAGTCTCTATTCCAGGAGTTTTTAGTTGTTTTATTATTCAATTAATTTGGACTGGATGTGTAACTTGGTGTTTGAGTGCTTCCCTAACGTGAACAAACATTCAGGTCTCATCCCTAGCACTATAAAAAGTACAAATTATTATAATTCATTGCATTAACACAATACACTACACTATAATACAATAATATAATAAAAAAGCCTAGAGTAGAAAGTGCAAAATGTAGCTTAATGACTTAAAATCAACAATCTAAAAAATGTCTACTTTAGGAAAAATATATTTGAAGGATGTAGCAGTTTTACCCTGGGACTTAATCAGCTTTATGCTGATCTCCAGCATACCTAACTTTGATTCTTAGCTAAGATAAAGTTCATTGGCACACTAACCAATTACCTACTGATTTATGAGGTGTTGCTTTAAAAAACTCCTGTGGAGACACCCAGTGCTGGTGTAATCGTTCTTGGGTTTTAAACTGAGCAATAATTTTAACCAGTCCAATTTGGCTACAATGACCAGCAGGTATTCAGAGTCTCTGCTGGGAGCTTATGCCATCAGTTCTCCTGAGACCACGATTCACACAGTGCAGATCTGAGATGTTTAATCTGGAGACGAAGTGCACACTGTGTGAATAGAGAGGACCCTGAAAAACTGCACCTGGATGTCTCTCAAACCTCTGATGCATGCCTGTAAGTGTTTTCTTCTGATTCATCATTAACTTTATTTCCATGAAATGTCTTCCCTATTTTCTGTGAGAATTATGTGAGTCACTTCAGGTATCTAATCAGAGCAAACTTTTACAGGAGAATCTCCTTAACATGACAATAAGCACCCCTAAACTGTATTTCTAGCGTCTTACTTATTGACCACCGGAATAATTTCCTCAAGATTAGAAATGGAAGAACAATGTGCTCTTATGTCTCAAAATTCAACCAAAGCCCCACCTAACTGCAACTAGGCTAGAGAAAATATGCAAGAATGCAAATAGAAAGTAAGAAACAAAACGGACTCTGGTGATGTGCAATATAATTGAGTATGAAGAAAATATAAAAAAGACCTTCAAATGTAATTAAATGAGTTTAGCAAAGTCAAAACAAAAAATTGATTTTGGAAAAAATTTGCACTGGATGCTGTGTATATTTACAACAAAGAAGTATAGTACACAAGTCCTTTATTTCCTACTTATTAAGATTCTTTTAACAATTCTTATATTACTTTATGTGTATACTAGAATCAAAGAAATAAGTAAATAAATTGTTGACCTGGAAAACCAAGCTTGACACATTCAGAGATAGAAGTTGCTAATAAGGAAACCTTAAATGATCCAAATCCTGAGGCACTTATCAGAGGTTAGATACTTCTTTTAATTTTTATTAGTACATATCTGCAGTACATAATGATTGCATTCACTGTGAGGAGATGGAACATGTACCTAACATATATATAAAATACATTCATTCATTTTCATTTCTCTTTTTCATCTTCCTTTTCCGTCCCTCCATCTCTTGGTCTCCTTCCCTTTTAAAATACAAATGCCTCCATAAAGTACATATAGATACGTAGGTAAATATAGATGTGTACATATATGGGGTAATATGCAGATATATTTTTGTTTTGTATGTTAAGAAAGCCAAGTAGCAGTTATGCCCCAAAAAAATGAAGTATTAGCCAGAGCTTGGTTTCTAAAATCATTCTTTAATTAAAGAAATTAAGCATCCTTGGAGATGTGTGATTTCCAAGTCTGGGAAAGAAAATCACAAAAAGAACACTGGGTATCTTATGTACAAGAAAGTAACAAATTTCTTCTAAAAGGGCTAGGGCACATTGAAAGGACCCACAGACCAAACCAAAAGGCATCCCGGAGACCAAGGCTCTAAACAGCAGAGCAGTATTTGCATAATATTATTAGACGATTCCCTAAGACTAAAAACCACATTCCTGGAAACCAAGTATAAATAAATACATAAATAAATAAATAAATAAATAAATAAATAAATAAAGTTTAAGAGAAAAATCTCTCCCAGAGAATAAATAAACACAGAAGAAATGCAAGAAATAGAAAATCACCATTAGAGAATCACAAAGTAATAATTGCTGCCAGCATGATATATTGATAGATATTATAATTTATTGCTAAAAATTAATTTGAAACAGGATACTTATATGATGTAAAGGTATCTCCTTCCAAATAATTATTTATTGGAAAGAAAACAATGAGAACTTTAAGTGGAAAAACTTGAAGCATCCATTTTATCCAAAGCTAAGCGCACCATTGTTAAGGCATCAGGCCACACTTGGTACCCTAGGAGAAGAAGTGTATCGTGCAGGTGGTTTTGTTCTTCCCTATGCACAATTCAAATTAGTCATGAGAAAATAGTCAAAAGCTAACTGAGGACATCCCACAAAGAGCTGACCAACAACCTTCAAAAGTGCCAGTTAAATGAAATACAAAGAAAGATTGTCAAAGAATGAAGGAGTCTAAGAGGATATGAAATAGAATGAAATGCAAATTAATTGGTGAGGTTGCTAAAAATAAAAAAAACACAAAAAGATATGAGCAGGAATAACTTGGAAAATAAAAACAAAAATAAACTCTATATAATTGTTAATAATAATGGGTTGATATTTTATTAGTTGGGTGCACAAGCTTTGTATAGAAGCAGTATGAAGATTTAGATTTCTTTATAATTAGGTTTCTTTATAATAATTTTCAGCTTTCCTTTAAGTTTAAAATTGTTTCAAAATGAAGATAAAGAAACAATATTTAATCATATTTAAATAAATGTAATAATTTACAAATAAAAACATAAAAGCAAACACAGTTCAAAACATTTGATATAAATGTCACAGCAGAATTTGTTTCTGCTATTACCTTTTCTAACCAGTATTACAGTACATAGAAATATCTGGAGAGTATGTGAGAGTGTGTGTGTGTGTGTGTGTGTCTGTGTGTATATGCAGGCATTCACATGCCTCTACCAACTATAAGCAATGTGCTCCTGAATGTGATGGTACTTGATCCTCAATTTTCTCATATTTTAATTGGTAAGAAAACTGCTCTATTAATGTATTTTCTGGCTATTCATGGCTGAACAGAGCTCCATACTGACACAAATGTGGAGTCTGTTATTATAAGTGGAGGAAGAAATGTATGCAACACTAGGCGCTCTCTCTCTCTCTCTCTCTCTCTCTCTCTCTCTCTCTTTCTGCCTCTGTGTAGCTCTCTCTGTCTTCCTGTCTCTTTGTTTGTCTGTCAGTCTCTCTGTGTCTCTCCCTTTCATGCTCTGGAAAATGGCTTGATTTTCAAAAATCACCGCACACTACATTTCTACAAAGATGTCCACTGATAGATCTTGATTCACTAGTTTAGAGCCACATGGTTGAAAGGGGAGCAATTTTTCAAAACAGAAAGAGCCCTCAGAAGAATGCCAGACAAAAAGGTGAGTAACTCCAGACTTAAATAAAACCATATATATTTTCATAAAATGCTCAATTAAAAGAAAAAAGAAAAATTGATACAATGAAGTAGCACAAAGATCTTTGACGGTTTAACAATAACATTTATATGTAATAAATTTATTACATACAATCAAATACTAAATGAAACATTCTTTAAAAAGTAAACCAGAAATATCACTTCCAAATCCTCATACAGTAATTTAAAATTGCTCTAATTTTGGATTTATGTAAATATTTCTGGATGAAGGCAAATCCTTTGCTTCAGTGCAAAATATTAACACAACAACAAATGCATCAACTTGCTAAATATTACTTGTGAGGATAATACTTTAAAGAAACATTTTTCTCAGGCAGTTATTTATTCTGAGCACCAACGTATAGCACTGTACATGCTAGGCCAGTGCCATTTTTATCTGATAAACGTACTTGAATACATACGTTTTGCTAATACTGTAACAGAGGCTATTGTTGATGCCTCTCTCTAATTTTTGACTTCTGAAAACATTCCATTTCCTCTTTAACTTTTCCTCTAATTTTTAAAAATATTGACCCTAATTGAATGTTATCTTGATGAGAATAAAACAAAACCTAACAACTGTGGCAAAACTATAGAAGTAAAAAAATGGCAAAAGGAAAGAAGAGCACCCTGAATTTAGTTTGTTCTACTAATTATAAGCAATGTGATCCACAACATGTAGATGCTTGACCCTCAATTTTCTTACATTTTAATTAATAGTAAGAAGGGTGCTATATTAATTTATTTTAATTATTATTAGTGTCAAGTGGGACAATATAATATGGGAAGCGCAATAGGATATTACAATAAAAAATATCCTGAGAAGTCAGCCAGCAAAATCGTTTTAACCTCTAAGTTGCAAATGGAAGCATTGGTGGTGAAAGATAAGAACTATCCCAGAAGGAAAAGATTTCAGATGAGGACACGAGACTCTCTTATGTGAAATTTAACCTGGAAAAGTGCCTCCCCACTATTTCTTTCAAAAGACAGAGGTTATATGTTTTACCTGGTGCAATCCATCAAGACCACTGCAGAAAGTAATTTACAGAAATATTGTAGCAGTCATTTATTTATTGATTTTCTTGGACATGTTAGTAGAAACCATTCAAATATTTAGGTAACTCAAATATCACCTGTTTGCCAGGCTCCATGGACCAGCTCAATTTTAAACTGGTTTAAAAAAAAGCTGTTTTCTGCCTCTCATTGTGCCATCTGTCTTAGGCATTATTGAATACTAAAGGAAGCTACTGTGGTAAGAAGAAGGTTGTGGATGGGAGTAATGTGGGATGTAGTATTATCTGTCCTTACAAGGTATCACTTTTTATAAACACACACACACACACACACACACACACGCTTCTATTCCTCTTCAAGTTCTTCTTAGAACATAGCAATGTAGTTGTGTTTCCTGGCTAACTCATGCCTCCATTAATGGTTTAGTCAGACTCCTCTCTTCTACTTTAAGCTCATGTTTTTCCTTTTGAAATATCAAATTTCTCTCTTGTATAGTAACTTCCCCTTTCCTTAGGAAAATGGGTTATCTGTGCCAACTGTATACTTTTATGTTTATTTTGTACAGGTATTATACAAAAAAATCTTTATTGTGAACATAATTATTTTATTAGATGCTAAGAGCGTATTTTTTTCTAAATTATCACATTAACTTTTGGGGGGGGGTACCGGGGATCAAACTCACAACCTCGTGCTTGCTGGACCTGTCACAGTAACTCTTGAGCACCCTGGCTTTCACGGCCACTCCACCACCCCAGACTTTTCTTGGTTGCTTATAAGGAGATGCCAGCCTTGTTCACCTTGTCTTCACCTTTCAAATCGCTAATAAAATCTGCCAAAGCACAAGATCCGCAGTGTTTCTTCTAGTTACAATAGGGTTGTGTTTTTGTTGCACATGCTTAACTGCACAATTTTCACACTGTAGTGATAGTTGGCAAAGCAACTCCCAGAATTCCTCACATAGTGCAGGTAATGCAATTGCACCTCCTGGGTTTCTAGACATTTTCCTTTGATATAGCTGGCAACATACAAGAGCATTAGAGTATTTTACATAAGCCTACACATCGCTACTGGTTTAGGCTCATACTTTAACTATGTTTCTTGGGTTCAAACTCATTTGTTAAAATTCCCCCAAACATGTTTTTTCTCTGTTTTATCTCCATTGAATGTTATGTCACATCCCCTATTCATTCAGCTGGGTATTTTTGAATTATTTTTTAAAAATTACTTTCGGTAAAATTTACTATTTTTAGTTATGAGTTTTTATGTGTACATAGTCTATTATAACCAGTATCACAGAAGAGATATGGAATAATTCCATTATCTTAAGGAATTCCCTCAGGTCATTCTTTCATATAGACACTCTACTCCACCGCCAAAACCTGACAACCTTTAATATATGTCCCCCTATATTTTTAGCTTTTCTGGAATACATTAAATCACATTATTCACTGTTTTGAAGTTAACTTTTGCTTGGTATCAGGTGTTTGAGACACAGCCATATGTGAATTGGTTGAATTATAGTCCTTTATTTATTGCTGGATAACATTCCGCTTTGTGGATTTGATATTTGAGCTGGTTCCAGTTTTTCCTATGAATAAATGTGTTACACCAGGATTTTTATGAAAAATCTTTTCATTTCTGTTGGATAAATACTTAAGAGTGGGATTGTTGAGTCATATAAAAACTAAACTTAATTGTACTTGAAACAACAACAAAGACCACCGCACTTCCTAAATGGTTAGCATAGTTAGCCTTTCTTTTAAATTTCTTGTCTTACTGAATACATACATAAATTTTATCTTAGTGAGAAAAGAAAATTGCAGCTCTTTTCTAAATTTGGCTTTAGGTAATTAAGATCTACAAAAGGAAGACTTCACCTGGGTTTTATTGTGGCCAAACTTGTCTGATGTTGAGGTATTTTTAAAAAATATATTTATGTGTTTATTTCTATAGACTCTTTTTACACTTTCTAACTTTGCCAATATTATGCAAAAATAACACACTATTACCTCTGATGTCCCATCATTCACTTACAAGTGAAATAAGTAGATCGATTTACATCTTACACTGTGGAGTGAGAACATGAGTAGTGTAACTTCCAAGAAAATTCTTGGAGCAAAGAAGGTATCCAAAAATCTAAGGTCAGTACCTTATACATGGCAGCCTGCATGTACTTCACATTAATGGTGGCCTATATGAATGAAGGCCACCCGTAAGAGGATTGGAAAATATTTAAGACCTATGTTGGCTTGAATATGGCTATGTTCATTTTTAGTAATTTGATTCTATTATTTGTAAACTTGAGATGGATTGTGCAATAGTGATTTTTAAACCTTTTTACCCCACTACCTGGCTTTGGATTCTACATAGCTGTGGCAGACTTCTTACTAAGAAGATGTCCTTTTTATTGGTGTTATAATGAAGTTGGCAGGAAGAGGTTTCCTAACATTTTCCTCCTATGGATAGCTCAAACATAATCCTGATAAAAGCAATTGCCTAATGAGTACCTGCTTTATCCATCCAGCATATCAAATCCCACCTCTCAGTTTTAGGGGGGGTCCTCTCTGGTGAGGGATTTGCCTGAAAAAATAACTGACAGTATGGTCATCCAGAGCTATGCAAACAAAGATGAAAGGAATATTACAAGGTGATTTACGGAACCCACATGAAACAGTAAGAGTATGCTAATTTACAGAATGCATCTGATTAAAAATACATGTGAAGACCTATGTGTGATCCTCACTGTAAACATGGTAGATGGTAACTAAGTATGTCTGAAAGTTTTAGCTTGGGTTCCAAATTTATTCTCCTCTGAATTTGGCATCTGTCTTATTGTTTTACATTCATATCTCGCATTATTTTGATCCAGTATGCTCCAGCATAGTAATTTATTTTCTAACTTGAGGATTCTTAGCACTAACTATCCTAATTTCAAATCTATAATTGCTCACAGTTTTACTATCAGGAATTTTCACTCTATATAATGAGCACTTTTGCTCTCATTTAATATATTCAGTGAATGTAAACTCCTAATGACTTAACTCTTACAGGTCTGTAATATTACTAAGCTAACAGAACCATGTGGCTACATCAACAAGGTTATGCCAAACTCCTCACGTCCAAGCTTGTCTTCAGAGGAAGTATGACTAACTTTGTTTTGTTCTTCTAACATCTGGTAATGTGCTTATATAAATTTTTAATTTATTTGCTTTAGACATCACATAGTTATGTTTTAAAAGACAAGGATTAAACTAAAGTACACCTGTTTCCTTTCTCGTCCCATCAAAGCAGTTGCCACATCTTACAAATAAACCTATACAATGCCAAGTTCAGTGAGAATTTCCTACTATCAAAGATTATCATAAAAAATGTGCAACTGTTACATACGTATTCATTCCTTGGGAGACTAGTGCCAGGAAACCTATCCTGCACACCAAAATTCACAGATGCCCAGTCACGTATATAAGTTGGTGTAGCAAGTTTACAAAAATATTTCGAACTGGAAATGTTTGGTTGATTGAATTCACAGATACAGAAAAGCTCCACTAAAAAAATAATTATTTATCTGGAATTCCAACTGAATTGTCCTATATGTTATCTGTCAACTTTATCAGAACAGTCACCATTTTTTTAATTAACTCTCTTGGTCACTTTTTGTAACAGTAAAGAGCACCTTTAATTTTTTATATGAAAATGGTATTTTTACCTCTCACTTTGTAAGATGCAGATATTTGTACTCTGACCACTTTCCTCTCACTGTATTTCTGCTCTTGTTTCTGTATTTGTAATTTTTTTGTTAGACAATATTAGCATAAACCATATTCCATTATTGGATTTATATAACACATTCACTACAGAGACAAGTTGTAGGTGTTGATTTCACTGGACTCCTTGAAATTGTTGTGTTTCGTCAGCTGAAATATTTTCTAATGCCATTTTGTCTCCCTTGTTTCACTCATGCTTTCATGTATCCTCAGACCTTCTAAACAGTGACTTCTTGGTAGCCCTCTAAATTTTATTCATCTAGACAGTTCATCCCATTTAATATTTTCCTCGATTCAACTTACAAGGAGAATCTGGATCCTTACTCTTAGGTTATTTGATTGGCTAGAGTAAAAGAACTGTACTTTCTAGTCACTTTCCAAAGACTTTGTTGGGGATGATTTTTTTTGTGGCCATACATGTCTGAAAACAGATAAATTCTTTCTTCATATCTGATTGATGTTTTGGGTGTGAATAGAATTCCAAGGTAAAAACAATGTCCCTGAGAGCTTGAAAGGAATTGCTCTCTTGTCTTGTAGCATTCATCTTTGCTATTGACATACACACTATTCTAGTCTCCTTCCTGTGTCGGTATTTCCTCATCAATATTTTCAATGTATGTAATTTCTTTATACCAATTCTGAAGCTCTACACTGTTGTGATTAAGTGCATATTTCCCCATTTGTTGTGTGGGTACATTCTTTCAAGATATAGATATAGATATAGATATAGATATAGATATAGATATAGATATAGATATAGATATAGATATATCTTAATTGAGAGAAAAAGTCTTACATATTTGTTTCTTTTCAAAACATCAGGTGGTCTGGGATTTCTAAAATACTTATTAATTTCTATTTGGGCTTCTGAATTGATTCTTTATGACCTTTATTTTTTCTCATATTTTATGCTTTCATTTTGTTTGTTTTCACCTCCTTAGGAGAAACATCAACTTTATTCTCATACTCTATTGATTTCCTCAACATTTTATTATAAAAATTTCCCAATCTATAGCAGCTAAAAGATTTATAGTCTACAACCCTTGCATCCATCACCTAGATTCTATGTATTGAAATTTAAAGTTTTCCAGCAGTTTTAGTGTTTCTGTTTTAATATTTAGATCTTTGATCCATTTAGATTTTAGTTTAGTGTATGGTGATAGACATGGGTCTAGTTTTAGTCTTCTGCATATGGACAGCCAATTTTTCCAGCACCATTTGTTAAAGAGACTGTCATTCTTCCAGCGAGCATGTTTGGCCCCTTTATCAAAGATGAGGAGGTTC